>JANTPZ010130437.1:0-18174 GCA_025593235.1 Vachellia pachyceras
TAATACAAACATCGATAATAAATTTGATGTTTGACATTTTATGTTTCTCTTTTGGCCGTATAGAGATCAAATGTTAGAGATAAAGGCTTGAAACTTGAATTTTTTAAGCATACATTTCATCATCTTGTCAAAAAGAATTTCATTTGAAGTGTTGTCGAGTAATAACTGCGCCTACCCTTTTTACAAAATTTGAACATTTATTCGTCATTTTATAATGAATTAACATCTTCCCCCAACAATCTCATATTGATGAGCATGTAACTTGTTAATTTATTGTACTGTTACATTCCCAAAATAAAAAGTTCCACCCTTTACAAGCGGTTCTAAAGTTATCCTAAACATGAATTTTCACATTTAGAAATTGTGCTTATTTGGAAGCGCGTTGCGTTTTACCCCCATTACATACAAGTCGAGATAAAACTACTCTTACATACGTACCTGACTTAAGTAAACTTACACTTCCAACGCATTCTCAAACACACAAGTCCGTTGGCGTATCTTTCTTGAATATACGTTCATGATCTACATATACGTGTATAAATATACTCAGGGCTTAGGCATAATTATATTAAATCTCGCATCTCGTCCAAGACGCTGCTCAGCCGGTGATTCCATGAGTCTTAATTTAATTTCTCCAGCGATCATCAAATTCAAAGCTTCAATAGTGTGGATGTGCAAGTTGCCATAAATTCTGTTGATACAACTGGGAAGAGTAACATAAATTTTTTTTTTCACTATATGTGGTTCAATTGATAACATCAATTATACTCTACTTCCCCTAACTTTAATCATGCAATTAAAAAGATAATGGCCCTGTTCGGGATGAGTTAGGAAATCACGTTCATATAAATCGAGATAAAACCTTCCATCCACTTACTCATGTTGGGATGGGGCTGACTTTTTATAATGGGCCAACCAACTCTTGACCCAGTCCCCATTTCTCCGGGAACGGTTTTGGGAATGCAATTTCCCCATCACACATCCATACCAACAAAGGTTTAAATCCAAATTAGATAACCACGGGTTTTTTTGTTTTTAATATACAAACCATGCATCCATGTAAACAATCTATAAGGAAAGTTGCAATCAGGTCCCAAATAGGAGAATTAATGAATAAAATGTCTTAAAGATTCACAAAATTACTATAAGATCCCAGGAGTAGTTGTTGAGGTTGTCATTAACAACCTTATTAGCATTTATTGACAACCTCAGCAGTTACTCTTGAAACCACCCTATAGTAATTTTGTGAATTTTTAGGACATTTTATTCATTAATTCTTCTATTTGGGATTTGAACGTAAATTTCTCAACAATCAATTACTTTTTTTTGGGCCAGAAGATCATTATCAATTACTTCCACAACAATGTAGGAAATCACGGTGAAGGAGAGTTAGCCTACTCAACCAACGCACTGAGCAATTTCAGCAGTAACAAACAGGATTTTGCAAAATATAAAATCAAAAAAGGCTGTTTCTGGGCGGTGGGGGAGCCAATCACGGCCGAGATGAAGGGTCGAGTGTCTGATGAAGTGTTCGAGTAATGAGCGGATTGGGTGGGGCCATCCAATCCCGCGGCCCAAGTCCTCCTCCTTCAGTCTACTTATCATCAGTGGCATTACATTATTTTAATAATATCATCATGCGCCATGCCCTTTACATCTTAATAAAAAATAGTTTAGATCCCATTTGAGTCTGTTTCTCTCTCCTCTTTTCACACCTAAAATATTTTGTTATGAAGAAGTAAAAACGACATGAACCAATTCTTCTGCCTCTCGTTTCCTTATTAATTATTGTGTGTTTGAGAATCCATCGGGATGAAGGAGTTTACAGATTTTGAGAAGAATTTACATAATCTAAAAAAAATTTACGGATTTCAAGATGAATTTTACTAATTTTAAAATATTTTTTACGGATTTCAATATGTCTTTTGCCTTTGTTTGTATGTATTGTTGGGGGAATGATTTCCCAAACATGCACATTATTGATTCTATTCATTTATTTTTGTTAGTCATGTACATCCATTGAACGGGATTAATACTGTTTAAATCACTATTGAATATTGTGTCCGTTTGGGAACGCGGTAAAGGAGTACTTTTACGCAAGCCGTGGTAAATGCGTGGAGGAGATTACCTCGTTTTGCGGAAAAACACTGTTGAACGTACTTTTGGGGAGTAGATAAACTTTTCCAAACAACCACATTAATTTATTAAATATGAATATTTTTCAGCAAAAAAAATTCTAATTTCAATTAGTTGAGGATTGTGGAAAAAGGCAGGGCAGGTGCATAGCTATGGGACACGCCATCCATGTACACCATGCAAGTCCAACACTAGAAGCTACAACAGCTCATTTTCGTCAAACCCCAAACCACCAACACCATTAAATTAAATGCCCCCACGGTCTCGCCTTATATATCCTCCATTCCTTACACTTACGGGTGCCTTTTTACCCTAATCAAATCTTAGAGGGTGTGACTTGGTTGGCATGTCGTCTTCATTATGCCATCTCACGCACAAGCAACAGAGTCTTGTGGGCTATACTTGCCTACTTCCATTCTCTCCTCTCTCACTCCCCCGTTAATGTGTGCGTTTGAGAATCTGTTGGAAGAATGATTTCATATAAATCAAGGTAAGTACGTGAGAAAAAATTTATCTCAATTTGCCTAAACGTGATTTCCAACGATGTTACCAATCATGCACAATGTCCATCCTCAATGGAGTCGTTGAATCTACTTCACCTTTTGTTCTCTACACTTTTATCTTTTATTTAACTGAAGTACCGTTTAACATTGAATGTGAATATATATCATAATAAAGATTCAAATCCTGATTGTTGACGTTGTAATGAGCTAACCCCTTCCATAAGGTCCAATCAGATTGATCTATACGGGCAAGGAACCTCTCCTTTTTCCCTTATAATCTTTTTCACTCCTTTATAGCCATTACATCAATATGGAATGGTTTAGATTTGATTTTATACAAAATCTATATTTTTTATTTTCTCTATTATGTTAAATTATTCATGTTGAGATGTAGCAATTTAAATTTGATTAGTTAATTTTATAATAATTTAATGTTTTGATGATAATAATGATAAAAGAAAATAAGATTCTAAACCATAAAATATGGTAAGATCACATATCCGGTCTAAACACTCCTTAAATTTACTGTTAGTGTTTCATCAATCATCATGATTGGGGGCAAGCCCATATGATAACTACTGTTACATACGTTGGCCTTTATGATTTTTTATTTTGTTTGGTTGGCACTTGGCCGTGGCATGGTGGAGTGGGAGCCTTGTGATCACCGGTAGAGGGTGAATCGGACGGTAATGGCGGGGAGCTGTGGCCGCACCACCAAGTGGGGAGGGGATGGGGCCCGCTGGTGCTGGGAAAAGGCTCAAGGCTGGCAAGCACGTGGCCCTTCCAGAGGGATCCGACCGTTGCAAGGGGCATAGGCCAATTACTCGTCGTTTACCAGCACGCAAACGCACAGCCTCACGCGCCTTCTCACTGCATACCATTCTGAACTGGCAACTTGCTGTCCCACCCCCTTCTTCTCGTCTCCCTCCTACTGTCATCTCTCGTTTCCTAGTTGAGCTGACATAAATGATGACTGGTGAGCGACGAAAAGCTTCCCTTTCATACCCATTTCCCTCGTAAGGCCAACTTCAGCGATCCTCCCTCCCTCCCTCTCACTCGCCCCTCACCATTTCTCCTCCCTATTCAAGAGCCCCCGCCAACTGCCTCTGCTTCTCTCACTCTCAGACTCATCACACACACACACCCCTCCCGCGGCATTCCTTCTCTTTCTACCTTCCCCTTTCTGATCATGTAAAAGTAAACCAAAAACACCCACCCAAAAACAACAAAAGTTAGAGCTAGTCAATACATTTTGGTTTTGAATTTTCCTTGCTTCGTCATGCTCCTCACAATGCCTTCCTCCTGTGCTCTGTTCCTGTGTCTAATCAACATTTGCTTGCTCGCGAGCTTATCTTCTGCCGCGGATGCCACTATTTCCTACAACTTTGAGGTCTCTTACATCACTGCCTCTCCTCTTGGAGTCCCTCAGCAGGTTGGTTTCTTAGATCCTTCTTCCCCCTTTCCCCCATCACTTCTCCTTCTATTTCTGTGCCCCAATTTTGTAGATGCCAAGTACTTCTTCGCACGGCTGAGTGGGGCTTTACATTTCCGAAAGTTTCAAGCTTTAGTTGCATATCCGCATGATGACCCCCTATCCTTCAACTCTCTCAATGGGGCTGTTCATATTTCAGCTGCAAGACATATAAGCTTCTGATTGCCTTAGATTCAGCTGGAGGACTCTGTATAAGCCTTTGATTTGTCTACTATCTTGTAGGTTATTGCCATCAACAAGTTGTTTCCGGGTCCCACCATAAATTCAACCACAAATAACAATGTCGTCGTCAATGTTCGGAACAGATTGGACGAGGATCTCCTCATTCACTGGTAGGATACTGTATTTTAGCTTCTGATTTTAAGCACAACGCTGTTTAGCTCCGGTGGCTAAAATTCATTGAACTGGGCAGGTCTGGGGTTCAGCAGCGGCGAAGCTCATGGCAAGATGGAGTTCTTGGGACGAATTGTCCCATTCCTCCCAAGTGGAACTGGACTTACAATTTTCAGGTGAAGGACCAGATTGGGGGTTTTTTCTACTTTCCGTCTCTTAATTTCCAGAGGGCAGCTGGTGGATTTGGAGGTTTCGTCATAAACAACCGGCCTGTCATATCTATTCCTTTTGATGCTCCTTACGGGGACATTGAAGTTTTTATTGGTGATTGGTACACGCGGAATCATACGGTTGGTGTTGATTGAATAATTCTGTAGTCCCGCCAATTCTTTATGCCCCTACGTATCTGTTTGTGACTGGTTCTACTTTGGAATGCAGGATTTGCGGAAGGCACTTGATGC
Organism: Vachellia pachyceras; assembly: GCA_025593235.1. Classification (NCBI taxonomy): domain Eukaryota; kingdom Viridiplantae; phylum Streptophyta; class Magnoliopsida; order Fabales; family Fabaceae; genus Vachellia; species Vachellia pachyceras. The sequence continues at coordinate 4,926 of JANTPZ010130437.1, forward strand.
AGGGAAAGAACTTGGGATGCCAGATGGTGTTCTTATCAACGGGAAAGGCCCTTATAGATATAACGATACGCTTGTTCGTGATAGCATTGATTACGAAACAATTGAGGTCCACCCTGGTGCGTTCTTGGAAAATATCTACTTTCAACATCGTATTTATATTGGGGCCAGTGGTCTTGTCGGGTCTTGTTACTGTGTTTGTTCTCCTATGGCCTACTGGGAAATTGCATGATTTTTTAACATGCGGACTTCTTGTGACATAGAAAAATAGGAATGATTGTGAGACAAATGGATGCTTTTAACGTTTGAGTATCTAGAATCTGGAAGAAGTTCTTAGATTTCATTGAGATCAACTGAAGTAGTACAACTGAATCGATAGCTGGCAAGATCAAAGTCTATGCTAAGCTATTGACATATGCTGGTTATTTTTGAGTCCTCAAGAATTGTAGAGTTTTATCAAGTATGATGTGTATAGTTAAGCAAATAAATAGAACTTTGTTGCACTTTCAAGCATGCATGATTTTTTGTTAATAGGAATGCTACTTGATGGTTAATGAGCATTCATGATAATTTGTTGAATGCGATTCTGCTGAAAGCTAAACTATTATTATAAATGATAACCTGTTAATTGCAATTGCAATGCCACTTGAATTTGAACAACTATTGCGTCAGCAGTATACTCCCTCATGTTGCAAAATGTTCATACTTCATATAATCCTTCAACTTTCTGAATCGCTGTAATGTTGAACAGGAAAAACTTATCAACTTCGTGTACACAATGTTGGTGTATCAACAAGTCTGAATTTCAGGATTCAGAGCCATAACTTACTTTTAGCTGAGAGTGAAGGATCCTATACAGTGCAACAGAACTACACTAGCTTAGATATTCATGTTGGACAATCTTATACGTTTCTAGTGACCATGGATCAGAATGCAAGTACAGATTACTATATTGTAGCAAGTGCTAGGTTTGTTAATGAGTCACTCTGGCAAAGAGTTACTGGAGTTGCCATCTTGCATTATACGAATTCCAAGGGGAAGGCTGCTGGTCCTCTCCCAGATGCTCCAGATGACCAATATGACAAGACCTTCTCAATGAATCAGGCGCGATCCATCAGGTATCTTTATCCTGTAATTTTATTGCATTAGGAATTCATACATCTGGAAGCGAGTTTGTTTTGGGAGGTTAAGGAACGTTCAAGAATTTGAAGAAGAAATTTCTGGATACTTAAGTTTGGGGTCATTTTAAGACAGCACAAAACTCTACAGTGCATAAACTGAATGATGTCACCAGGTCTGTTTGGATGTCTAATCTTAAGCTGCATGGGACATTGGTTTGTCCAACCTGCGGTGAATATCAAATATTATAAAAGCATAATTCATTAGTTGCTGATACCTGAAATTAGAGAATTAATTTAAATGCACAACTTGACTGTGCAGATGGAATGTATCAGCCAGTGGTGCTCGCCCTAACCCACAAGGATCTTTCAAATATGGTTCCATCAATGTGACTGATGTTTATGTATTAAGAAATAAGCCACTGGAAAAGATTAAGGGGAAGAGACGGGCTACACTCAATGGGATCTCTTTCGTCAACCCTGCCACTCCAATCAGACTCGCTGACTGGTTCAAAGTGAAGGGAACATACAAACTTGATTTTCCGGCCATGCCTCTAACTGGACCACCCCGGGCAGAAACCTCAATAATCAATGGAACCTTTAGAGGATTTATGGAAATCGTACTGCAGAACAATGATACCAAGATGCATACCTACCACTTGGATGGATATGCATTTTTTGTTGTAGGGTAGTGGCAAATATTCTCTCTTTTAATTGTTTTTCCTTTCGTTCATTCTATGTACTTTCAAGGTACTAATAAGACTAAAATTTGATTGATGGCAACAGGATGGATTATGGTGAGTGGTCTAACAATAGTAGAGGTACATATAACAAGTGGGATGGAATAGCTCGCTCTACTATTCAGGTACATTTTTTTCAGTCAAGACTGTCAATTGCTTTACCAGCAATTTGTGTGATGGTCAAATTCAATTTTTGTTGATAACTTCATGTTATTACATGTGCTTTTGGTGAACTGTGACTCAACTCAAGATGAATGAGAATATGTGACCTTTTAGATTACTGCAACTTAAAAGCCTCCTTTCATATCCGCATCTTTCATGTTGTGGACTGACATAACATAGTCCTGAGAGTTTGGATAAAAGATCTAGAAGTGAGCACCGGTACATTAGCATAGGCCTGTGTTAGATCATTAATCCATGAATGTTGATCTTCCATACATGGCCGAAAGCTTAGTTGGATTACCATTCCATGAAGCGTTTCAATGTTGACAGTTTGGATTTTCAGTTTAGGAAATATCAGGGCAGTATTTTATTCTCTGAATGAATCCCTCGAATTGTGAGTCATTATAGATCTCCTCTATTTGCCTGGTCATAATGTCTCGTTTTGTTGTTTTTATCTTCATCTAGGTTTATCCGGGAGCATGGACAGCAATTTTGGTATCTCTTGATAATGTTGGAGTTTGGAATCTTAGGACGGAGAACCTTGATTCATGGTATCTTGGTCAAGAAACATATATCAAGGTCGTCAACCCAGAGGCCACTAACAAGACTGAACTGCCCATTCCAGACAATGCCCTCTTCTGCGGCGCCCTCAGCAAAATGCAGAAGTATGTTATATGATTTTTTTACACCAATCACTATCAATTTCTGGGTGTGGCTCGATTCTGATGCTATTTGTTTTCTCTTTAGGCCACAAGATATCTCTTCAGCTCCTTCGCACAGTGGGAATGCACTGAGGCTTCTCTTCACTTTCCTGATGTTCGTATGCACCTTCTCCTTTTTCCAGTAGAATTATCTTGTACGGGAATCTTCTGTGTTGCTTTGTGGAGTGAGCAGGGTTTGTGGTTGAGTTTTTTTTTTTTTCAGAAGAATTGTAGGCCTAGCCCTGTTTATACAACATTCGGGTGATTTTGACTTGTATTCTTTGCGATTCTTCTCTTGATGCTCTTGGGTTCCTTTTAAAATTGATTGGGACTTGTTAATTCTTTTAGTGCCTACAATTTATGTACTTGGACGACAATGAATCTAATGATACATGCAAGGAAACTTTGTGAACTTGCATCCAAAAGATTTACTTGCCGACTAGTATAACACTGTATCATTAAGCATCCGAGGAAAAGGACATTTAACAGCTAGCAGAAGATGCTTCTCCCAGCTGTATAAAAGACAGATCCCGTTTCAGTTCATTGTCTCTGTTCCATTCCTGTCCTAAAACGTCAATGGCCATTTCAGTTCAGTTTGAGACTAGAAAAGTGAAAGCAACTTGGATCCACCAGCGATGCAAACATTAATGGAAAACTTACTCGGACACCTGTCCATCATCCATTAGGGGGCCTTTTTCCATGAAAACGATCAAAGGGAAAGAAATTTAAACTGTATTTTTCCTCTGCCACTGTTCCAGCTTCATTCTAGCTGGCTTCGCGTGTTCTAGCGAGGAATATAAAAATATGTTTTAGATGCAAAGGTGGGGCATGCATCCTAGTTTTTTTTTATATTTTTTAATATTCTTTGAATATTAAAACATGTAAATATAAATTTTAGTTTAGTCATGGTATTTCCATTTCACAGCTGTAACACCCAATGGGGTTTAAATGTTGAATTGGCGGTGAAGCAAAGCTACCTCGTGTCAGTTTTTATATATATATATATATATATTATCCCAACACATTATTAGGTATTATGAATGCAATTACTGCTCTGGAAGAAACAGAATATTACTTCATCCCCACGTAACAACCCATTTGAGGATCCCAAGCTTAACTAACGGACGAAGAAGCACGGAGCAAAGAAGAGGGGTCTGATTTCTCAAAATCGGATTTTAGTTACAAACATTAATCGAAAATGAACGCGTAAGCCAAATTAAGTTGTAATCAGACATTGATATAGAAATGAAATATATATTTACTGGAGGAAAGGAACTGCCATCCTCTTACGGTGGGCCGGGTCATTTAAGGCATTCGAAGTGTCCATGACTGAGGCCCTCCCATCAAGAATCTTTTTTTTTTAATTATTATGAAGAAAGCAACTTCTGTGACAACACCGAGCATCTCTGGCGGACCTAAACCCAATAAATGCAACTCAAGTCAACCAATCCTCAGACTCGACTCTCGATTGTAGTGACTTGCTCTTTCTTTTTTTGGGTTGGGGGGGCATGATAGTAATTTACTTAAAACCCTAGTTCAGAAAGACTGAAATAGTTAGGGGCTAGTGCAACACAATCCTTCTTTTACACTACGTACTTGCACAGTTCCTCTTCAGGATAGGACATATATATTTTGTTAGAAGGAGATGGTGATTGTGAATATATGTGGTTGTAGGAGGTGGATGATATAACGAGTAGAGAAGTGAAAGGAGGGAAATGGATGGTGCATGGCGGTCTCTTCTTTTGATAGGGAAGGGGCAAAGCTTTAATCCCAAAAAGGCTGAGGATGCGGAACAGATAGTGCATGTCTGCATGTTGGAGGCCATTGTGGATTCTGAGGAGAGGCGCGCGCGCGCGCGCACAAATATTAGAGTCTCTCGACTTTTCAAAGTTGCAGAGTACAGCAGCAGCACCTAATACTGTTCCGTGGCGTGTGGGGTTCTCTCTCTCTCTCTCTCTCTCTATATATATATATATAAATGCTCCTTCTCTTAATTACTATAAAGTTAAGAGAACAGTGCTTCAATTCAACAGTCTTTGTTGCTCATGCCAGCATCCGATGCATAGAAGGCACACTTGCTCATCGATCACTTTTTTGCATCTCACGCTTGTCTGTCAAATACCACTCTTGTAGCATCCAACTTAAACCCACCCCATTTTCAGCTTCTTCAATTCCGATTCTATGCCCACTTCTTCACTTTTCTTACTACCCTTTTCTTTTAAGTGAGAACTGAGAACCACTTTATTTTGTGTGTGTGTGTGAACCAATTTGCAAAATGTGGGTTTCGCTCATGAGTGTGTGTGTGTGTTTAACTTGGGGTAGCATTTGCAATAAATGAAACAATTTTATTTACACATTATAATATTGCACTAGAATTTACAGCCCATGACCTTGGTAGCACCTGCACTTCCAATCCTGGTTCATTTTTGTTCAGCTAGCTTTTGGTTCCCTTTGGCTCTAGCCATTTTGATAAAAACAGGAAAGCTCCTTCACTTTTTGGTTCAGCAATATGAACAGCTCCTTCACAGATTTTGGTCCGGCATTCATTCTGGCTTACAAATTATTTCAGCATTAGTGATTTACATATTTTGGCAAATATTGAATGTATTCTGTCAACCAAAAAAAAATGTTAACTGTATTTTGGCAACCCCTTTTAGTTTGCCTAAATTTGTATATGTTATAAGATAATAGAATTTCTGTGACTTCAAACAAGAGCAAGGGTGATGGTGAAAATTAAAGTAATAAAATTCAAATGAAAGATGATTTCAAAACAATCATCATCGATCTTCGTCCTTCGACAAAATCCTCTCCCCGTAGGCGAACTCCCCCCCATCTTCACATTGAAACTTCAAATCGAATTCTTCATCAGCAAGCTTCTTATAGTCTCCGTCGCCATTAGCAGTAGCACCATGCCTCATTCTTTGTCCGCTTTGACACGCTTCTTCCCGTTTTCAAATAGAGGTGGTCGAAGAAAAACTTTGGCCAAGGAGAGGAAGTAGAATTACGTTCAGGAGTTGGCCAAGGCTTTTAGTTTTAGAATTTAAAATGAAAAGGGGTTCATTTCTTCCCATTACTTATTTATTAAATCTACATTGCTACGTATACTTTAGAATGGAAAACTAAAATTATGGCGTAAAAAAATAGCTCAATAAACACGGATTTTTTTTAAAAAAATCAGTCTGTGTACAAATATAAATGATATATATATGTAATAGGGAGAAATATGACCTATATAACAGGGCAGTATAACGACACTTCCTCATAAATTCAGGTTTCGAATTTACGATCTCATGTAACCAGGGTCCTTATCTGTCTATATCTACGGCTTAAATAGGGAATGGCATGCATGGATCCGAATTTAAGTGCTCAGTGCAATTAACAAGCTCTTGTCATATTGCGCCGTAAGATGTTTCACTCCCACACTGACCATCGGCTACAATTAATGTGAAACAGTGCAAGTGTTTACTAACTAATCAAGTACTTATTTTATTTATATGGCCTTATATATATTAAGCTGATTAAATATATCATCAAACGTTAATCATACGTTAAGGCCGTAAGTAACATATAGATGACTGAAGTAAAAAGAAATAACAAGTTATTGACTGGATATGTAGTTAAATAGATGCATTAGTGCGAAAGTTTGATGAACATAAAAGGTTAAGGTACCGTCTTGCAGGAAGAAAAGTACATGTGAACCATGTCATAACAAGTAGTCCTTAATATCATCGACATTAAAAGGAAAACCAGGTTCAGAGAGGCTGATAGAGGAAGGAGGGCCTGGCTCAGTAGGGAGAAACCCCAACATTTGCAGAAGCAAAGAACCCATCTTTCATATGGACGACGTCCTCTCCTTCCTGGACGGAATAGAAATACACACTGACATTCACACCTCAGAAATTAAAAGTAAAAAAGAATGTGTGCATATTATTGTGCCTGCAACACATTATATGAATGCATATGATGATATATACATTACCTGCTGGCGTACATTTGTCTTCTTCATGGTCTGATCAGGCATGAGGCCAAAGTGAATGTGAGGAAAATGGGCCCACTGAAAAACACATCAAACAAATACGTCACTCTCACTCACTCACACCTACACACTACCCAAACCCTAGCTACTGCCAAGTTGACTTTAATTTTATAACACAAAGTCAAGCATTGAAACCCTAATTCGGTAAAGCAGGATATGATAAGATCATACGTTCTTGGCAGCTGCGCTGAAGGCTTCTCTGTGGGTTATATCGGGATTGATAGACTTGATGCGTTGGATCTCCTCCCTGAAAATATGTGTGGACCATTCAAAAAATTAATTTGCTTCAAATTTTGCAATATTGTATGAAAGAACAGTTTTGAAAGATCTTTAATGAGGACATGGAGATTATAAAGAGACTTGAATGGCATTTAAAATTTCTAAAAAATAGTAAAGTACTCACTTAATGAATCGGTTGTAGGCGGAGGGGACTCTCTGTCTCTTCTCAGGAGCTGGACATGTCGAGCGCACACAATATCCAAATACATGACAGATCAATCAAAATCAAATCATTTGACCTATAGTTGAAACTTCTGAATATATTTCTGGTTGTTTTATATCTTTCATAGATCATCTTATCATCATTGCCTTATGCGAATATATCTAGCCCTCTGGTACTGGGTTCAGATTTTGAAGCAACTATATGATTCCGGGGGAGAAACCACATACATTTTTCCTTTCTTTGTCATGATTCAGCTCACTTTTCCCCTTCTCTTTCTCCCATGCCACTTATAAGCGGTCAAAATCAACCCTCGTTTTCCTTTCACTTCCTCTACTAAAGTGATTCACCAGCCAAAACACAAACAAAAGTAAAACAAAGGAAACACAGTCTCCTAATAAAAGCCTACACACCCGCAACCTGCTCTTGGATATGACAATCTTGAATTTGCTGGCTCGGAAATATATAATATTCCTGTTACTACTTGTTAGGATGCTGATTTCCATTGAAGGCATAAACTAAATTAGAAGCAGCTAACGGTGGAGTAGTATGCTAAGCCCTAAAGCCGCTTCGTCATCTACAGATAGGGAAACGGAACTCCATATATAGTGATGCATCTATAATGTGTGTCAATAGCTAGCAACTCAAAAGGTAAACGAGTTTCATTCCTGTTGTTGAAGAACAAAAAACAACATGGGCTGAACTAGAATGGGAAACGAACTTTGAGCGACAGAAAACATCAATAAAAGATAAATGCAAGACTGTCTACCAATATTTGAAAAGGGGGGAAAAGAGCAAAACTACAATATAGGGACTGAAATCTCACGTCTATTATTGATGAGGGGTGGGCATGGTAGCTCATCAGCTGTTGCCCTGGAAGGTGCAGAGAAGTCATTGGAAGAGTTGGTCTGATTGATTAAATAATTTGGGGATGGGTTTGGTATCTCCTCCTACAGAAGTGCAGCAATAAGGCAGATTTATAGTTATACCTTCCATCCCTCAGATATGGAAGGGCAAAGGAACCAAAACACGTCCATACCAGAAGATTGGGAGATGGAGAGTAGAAAGAGTGACCCATGTGGAATTGGTTTGCTGAAGGAAGAAGCAGTCCACGCATGTTAACGTTAACTGGCAGGAGGTTGGTGCAATGGCCGCATCGCACCGTCACCGTCTTGAACAAGCTGGTGCAAGGAACACTTACCTGAAATACGAAATGAGAAGAGTAGGAAAATCAACAGAGAATGAAATTTAGCTATTCAGATATATACCCCAAAACATTGAGATAAGCAAAGAAGATTGAAAATGTAAAGGCTTGCACATAGTGGTGGGAGCGAGGATATTAGCTGAGGGAGAGGAAAAACCCTAGAGATGCAAAAGAATGAAAGGATATGATGATATGTAATGGCGAGGAAGTGATGGTTGACGATCATACAGCGAGGATAGTGTCACAAATGTTACAGTGGACATAACAAAGCTGCTCGGAAGGAGGGAGGTGGTCCAGCGACAAGGCAGCAGAAGAGGATGATGACATCTTGGCTAGTCCCTTTTCGCTTCTGCTAAATTTTTTTTTTTGATTTGATGATGATTGGTCTTTTGATTGATTGATTGATTGACAGCTTAACCACCACCTTGGATATGCTTTTTTTGATTATGAGTTATGAAAGTAAGGTGCAGAGAGACAGAGAGGGGTGGGGTGTGGGGGATGAACTGTTTGGTCTAGTAGCTAAGCGAAGGAAAGAGAAAGGGAAAGAGAAAGGGAAAAGGCACACACAAAAACCCTTCTCTTCCTCTCCGCTCATTGCCCTTGTTTATAGCTAGAGTGACTCGCATGCATGTATGTATGTCAGACATACAGGACAGATACTGTATATCATGTATGCATATACATGAGATGTGGCTCTCAAGGTAAATCGATCTCTAAAATGAATGAGGAATTTAATTTTATCATAGAAACATGTGTGGTTTGCATTCCCTGTGTGTGTGTGTGTGAGAGAGAGAGAGAGAGAGAGGCGGCAGATGTGGGGGAGAGGAGCCAGAAAGGGACGTGTGCATGGTGTGATTTTTAGCTTTCACACACTCACCTGTTGTTTTCAGGAGTTAAAGATGGTGTTGGCCTCTGGTGTGTGGGCTCTCAAAACAAAACAACACCCTTCTCCTTTTCTTTTTCTTCATTAACTTGTACTCAATTCCCCAACACAATGCCAATTTTACAAGAAACAAGATTATTCAAACCCCTTCCTTCTCTATACTCTCTCCCCGCTTTCGCTCTCTTGCCTCTTCCCCGGCCACACTCCAAACACCTTAAATTAGGCTAACCAAGCTCCGTATATAAAATATATATATATATATATTAGCTAGATTTGATTTTTGTTTTCTTTTAAGAATTTAACTTTTGGTGATTTGACTACTCCATCTTTCTTGCTGGCCTTACACAGACTGATACATATTTCAGTATAAAAACATCTCGGTGAACAGAGGCTGGCCTCTTGATGCTTACCACCTTTGTCCTTTACTAAATTTCTATTTTCTTTTTGGCTTCTGTTTGAATTAGTTCATATCAAAACAGTGTTAGCTGAATGGTTAGAATATTTTCCCATCACTCCTCCTCCACAACTCCCTAAAGTTTCCATTTCCATTTCAAAATCTTGCTAACTACCCAGAGTGAGTCTTTGGCAAAATTGATGGTTTCCTATTCTTCTTCCTTCCTTGAGATTTATTCATCTGAGAGAGTGATCACAAGCATCACCATCCAGGCCCATATGTAACCTTTGTGATTCCCTCTTCCCCAGAAAGACAAACCTGTCATCATTCATTCGCTAATGGGGGATGGGGTGGACTCCAACTTCTATACAAAATTATTAAATGAGTTAGCATCGGGGAAAGTTGCATCCTTAACCTCAATCAACCCCCCCCAGTCTCTCACGCACACAGTGACATGCAGCGCCCGTAAACGTTTGAACACCTTTTGTGTACAAAGTTATCAAATCATTGAGATGTTTTTAAAATGAAGAAATGTGATTTTTTAAGGGGAGAGATATGAGTTTTAAAATTTATGTCTTTATAAAATAACGAGTTCATTTGAAGGGTTGTGTATGTAGTTATAATTCTAAAGTCATAAATCCTTACATACCATAAAAATGTAACTCTTCGTGAAAAAATCATTATGTTTATGACTTTTTATTGAAGTGGTATAGTTGTGACTTTTAATTGTTGGACATTTCTTTAAAAGCTATTACTTCAAAACATATTTCCATACTCTATAAATACCCTTCTAATCTTACCATTTAGACACAATTTTTACATACAACAAGATAAAACCCATTGTTTGTATATTTGAGTGCATGCATAGATAAAATCAAATTATCACTTTGTAAAATTTTTTGTTGTCTTGGCTTGAATGTTAAAAGTGTAATCCATACTTAAGGGTCTTCCCATTGTATCATGCAGAAAATTCATCAGTTAATCTAACCAGCACTCTGTAATATATGACTTGATGAGGCCAATTAAATTTAAACGAAAGTGTTGCTCACAACTTATAGACATTAAACATAACTTTTTTGTTCAACTCTTCTTCTAGTACTTAAGACAACCATTCCCACTATATATCATCACAACAAAAGCAAACCCATTTGTGGGGATATATATTATCCGTTTGGGAACGCGGTAAAGAAGTACTTTTACGTAAGTCGATGTAAATTTGTGGAAGAAATTATCTCATTTTGCCGATTAAGATTAAGATGCTATAAATAAGTTTTAGCGTAACTCATTTTGCACAACTTGCCTTGGATATATGGATTGAATAAATATTGATACTATACTGAGTTCTTATATTCTCCCTTGGTTCCTCTATATTCAATTTCTCTCTTGTAATTGTAAAAATAATATAATCTCCCAACAAGATATATGTGCATGTGCAGTTGGTTTCTACACACATTTTTTAATGAATTTATCTCATGATAATTGAGAAAATGTGTGCTTTATGGATTTTGATCTTAACATATGAAATTTAATCTCATCAAGTTTCAAATCTGTGCAATTAATTGTTGCCAGTATTTTCAAAACAGTGAGGTAGATTGTGAAAATAAGGTGTGCAAGTAAAAATTTCTACGGTAAAAATGCCAATGATACGATGAAGTTGAAAATAATTTTCTTTCATTGGGGCAATCTACCATTGAGCGTAACATCAAAAGATGTTTGGGTGGTAATTAATTATCACTATTACCTTTAATACGAAGACAAAATGCATACACCCGATTCTTTACTTGTAGGAATGAAACTTTGGGGAACAGATGGAAGACATCCATGAACGAACGAGATAAGAGAAAAATCCTTCAGATTCGTTAAGTGTAGATCGAAGAAAACGTTGAAACATTTTTAAAATGGACCGATGCGATTTTTCAATATATCTTTATAAAATAAGAAGTTTCTGCGAATGGTTACGTAGAAGTTATGACATTGAAAGTCATGTACTTATCATAAAAATGCAACCCTTCATAAAAATTATTTTAAACAATTATTAATTATTGAATTGGTGTTAATTAATGAAACTATCATATATAGTTAATTTAAATAACTGTTCATTATCTAATTATATTGATTCATGAATCTAAAATATACTTGTGACTTTTTAATTGAAGAATTATTGCTTTATATTATACAAACACTATTTTAAAACATCTTTTTATATTATACAAACACTCCCCATCACTCCATTTGTACACATACATAATAAGATAAAACTAATTGTCTTTCTCTTTAAATGCATAAAAAAATAAAGTTAAATTACCACTTTGTCCTGACTTGGATATTGAGAGTATAATAATACATACCAAAGCTTTTATTATGTTTTGGAGGAAATTAATCAGTTAATTCAAATTGCACATTTAACCTAATTTTTAATTTTATAACAACTTCTGAAAAATTACAACTTTTTTAAAATACGAATAGGGAAGATAGAGCCGTGAATCGTAGGAGAGAAGCAGCCAGTGTCGTGGGTTTTGAGGGAAGGAAAGGAACAAAAAATGCAATAGTAGAGCTAGAACGAACCAGTTCACTAGACTGACATGTTAGGGCTTAAAACCAAGTACAGAAACACAGAGATTTAGACATTGACCACATTATTAGCGATCGAGAGAGAGAGAGGTTAGGGCTATATAGAATAGGACAGTATCAGCCTACCAGGTTCTCAGTTAGCATTGCACGTTGCACAGCTCATCCAGCACGCGGCCCGAGCCGCCTTCCCCTTTGCCGGCCCACCTAGCCACCCCACCGTTCCATGGACGTTTATGGCTCTGTTTAGTCATTCCTACATTTATTGAGATAAAACTTCTCACATATTTACCTCAGAATCTGTGTTCGTTCTTCCAACGGACTATCCAAACACACTATGCTCCGTTTGTTTTGTCCGTTTGCACAACGTGTGCGCTTACCGAGACACTTTTTCTCTCACATAAACTGCCTCGGAATCTGTATCCGTTTTCCCAACGGAGCCTGGTTTAGAAACAGTACATTTGTAGAATGCATTTTTATATAATATATTTATATTTACATAAATATTGGATTCAAATTGCATTTATTCTGTCAAAAGGAATTTTTTGCTTAAAATATATTTTGAAAGAAGGAGTTACAAAAAATTGAAGTCTGTACCAAATTAAACAAGTCCTATAACACTTTATTTTGATCATACCCCCTCTTTTGCAATTGAAAGGATGCTTGCTTCGTTAAGCTTCCCTCGTTCAGCTTGTGTTGAATGTTAATTATTGAAGAAGCAGGTGTGTGTGTGTGGATGGTTTAGTTGTAAATTAAATTATCAGTACAATCTCCTCGAGGGTTTCTTTGCACAAGCTAGGCTAGCTCCTTATAAAGTGTGGGTTGATGGCCACATAGAAACTGTCTGCAACTCGATCGATCAGTCCATCGATATCATCATCTCATCCATGAATGCTACGAGTGCAGTGTTTCTGACTTCTGACTGCGTGGACGCGAGGAGCTAGGGTGATTAATGCAAGTACATTATGTTGCTTTGAAAAAATTATAATAAACAAAGATGTTTTTTT
>JANTPZ010130438.1:0-15314 GCA_025593235.1 Vachellia pachyceras
GGTCGACATGCTAATTTCTGACCTTAATACTACTAATTCTGGCCTTTTGCTTGCAGATATCAAAAATCTCATCAACAGAGACTGGGAGATTGTCATCCAGCATGTGCCGAGGGAGTCTAACAAGTTGGCGGATGCTCTCGCTAAGGAAGCTATTGCCTCATCTTCCCTTTATCTTTCGTGCCCGCACCATTTGAAGGCTTTGTACTTGGATGATTCTATGGGATTGAATTCCCCTATAGTGTGATTTCTCCTTTTTTGTTTTGAGCCAGTTGGCTTTCTCTTGTATAAAAAAAAACGTAAAATTACTTTTAATTTTAAATTTATTTCTTTGTCTTATAATTCACACAAAATATTTATTTTAGTAACTTAAATGTTAATTATTAATTTCAAATAATTAACTCATCCAAATTGTCACGTTAAATCTTAAATAGGGTATAAGATCCTCAGGAAACAAGAAAAATATTTTAATTTTAGTTTATAAGGATAAAATTAATTTTATTAAATAAAATTAGAAGATCAGAACAATGCGTTGACCAGTTTTTAAACAATAATCTACTCGATGTAAATACTCTTAATTAATCAATAATTTTGCATGGAGATTTTTTTTTTCCAAAATTTTTTTCCCATGACTGACTTCCATTATAAATGGCTCTACTAATGAATTAAGACATTTCCACTTGTATAATTGTATTTGTCGATCCATCTGATCCTTAGAGAAATAAATCACAATTGAATTTCATATACTTGTTCCTATATGCACCTTTGTTCATGTTCATAGAAATCACTTTCTTTCAATTATCTGTAACTTTTCAAGTAGTAGTTTATAATAAATACATACGTATATATACACAGTCGTTGTATGTATGCAATTTCTAGTTCATACATACAGAGACGAGAGTAATTGATATAGGGGATATCAATTTACCGTTTTGTCCAAGCCCTCTTAGGAACAACAAGCTAGAAGCCTCCGGGCCTAAACCGTCATTTCAAACTCAACGTTGCCCCACCACTTCCGGATACTCAAGTCATTCTCTCAAAGTTGGAGGCTATTTTGGTACTTTTGGAAGGTGCTGTTGCTCTCACTGTACTAACGGCGATTTCTGTTTAACAGGGGTCTTCTACGGTGTGATTTGTTTAGGTGGTATATGATCTGATCTGTTAGGGATTAGTTTGGTCTGACCTATGGGATTAGTTTGGTCTCACCTATTTATTAAAAAGATCAGATTAAGATCTATTTGAAAATCTAATTATATAAATAGGATAGACATATTTTTTTAAATCTGACCTGTAAACCTTCATCTTTTTATATATAAAATGAATATAATTTTTTTATATGATAAAAAACATTTTTTTATTTTTTAAATCTTAATTTTATATTAAAAAATTACGTACAATAACTATAATAGATTTAAAACTTAATTTAAACTATTTAAATATATATAATATTAAGTTTAAAGTCTAATGTTTTTAAGGTTTCAGGCGTTAAAGTCTTTCAAATACTCAGAACGTAAAAAAAAGCCAGCTCGGCTCAATTTCCATGCCTACTGTTCAGGAATGGCTTGCGGAGTTGGCAATCTCCTTCTCCGTCGAGCTAACCCATTCTCTGAGCTCCTTCCTTACTCTCTGTCCTTCTCTTGGGAAGTTTAAGCTGCTCCCACCCATCCCTCACCCGTTCTCTTTTTCTCTCTAGAGTGTGAAGAATTTTCCATCTTTCTCCCTCATCGTTGTTCATTTATTGCTAACTCACATTCATTTACTCATTACATATTAGCAAAGTTCTGTTCTTCTGCTTCCGTGTGTGCTTGTGAGATATATATATAGACAGAGGGGAGGATATGTCGCTAGCAAGGGTGCAGGTTCGGAATGAGTACGGTCTGGGGCGGCCTGAGTTGTACAAAGCGACCAACAGAGAAGATCCTAAGGCCGTGCTGGATGGTGTGGTTGTAGCTGGTCTTGTGGGAATACTGAGGCAACTGGGTGATCTTGCTGAGTATGTTTTCTTTAATCTTCTCTACGAAGTTCTCTTTTTGCTCAAACGGGTGCACTGTGTCTGAAATTTGAACCCTTTTGGTATTTCATTGGTAAATGGGGTCATAATATTCCCGCAATTTCGAGACTTGATTGAGTTCTAGGTTTCGGGTTTACGAGAAAGGTGGTTTAGCTAGCAGCAAATTTGGCGGGTGTTATATTTCGAGAGGAACTGAGAAGTCACTTAGTCGTTGAAGTTGATATCTGTTTTAGCTTGGGTTAAATTTCAGTTGTTTGAGCTGTTTCATTTGAGGGACCTAAGCTTGTTCGACGACTTATCGGCTCAAATATCCAATACCTCAATACTTTTGGTTGCTTTCGGATTAGCACAATATGTTTCTCGCCTCTCAACAATTTTGGGCGTTCAATGGGGGCCTTGGTCAGTGGGAAGAATAAATTTAAAGAGTGCAATTATACTATGATTTTAGTGAGAGTAGCACTGTGCTGGCTATTCAAATGAGAGGAATTAGATAGCACGAAGAACTTGCGCTGAAGCAGCATTCAGAAATGGACATGCAAACCACCTATTGGATGAAAAATAGAAGTTCCGGTGATCCCAGTTACAAGATGAACTGCCAATCTAGTTTGGTTTCTATTTGCGTGTATACCGTTTTGATGCACAGACTTTCTGGCTGGAGCTCAAAGGAAGTTGTAAATTTTTTGTCCTGATTATAATGGAACTGAACACGCGTAGAATCCAGTCTACTCTATACTATATATGAAGCAAATTGAGGCAATTTTTGTTATATAGATGTCTGTCTGATAAATAATCAATTACTGAAAGGTTATGAATTTAGTTAAGAATACAGTTAAGAATACTGAGCAGAATAGTTGACTTTATTTTGTGTTGGATATTTCCCTCTATTTTCTCTCTCCTCATGTCCATTCTTTTCCTCCAGTATCCTCTATCTCCTTTTTAGAATGTGCCTCAGTTTCTACTATGATTATACACTGTTTCTATCATCATGGCAGAGTTATACTTGCTCCTGGAATCTGTGTTATCTATTAACTTTATGTTGATGATCGAATATCATGTAGGTCTAGTGTTCCTTTACGGAATTTGTGTCAGTGTTTAACTATTAAGCTTCATTTACATGTAGCTTTGCAGCAGAGGTTTTTCACGGTCTGCAGGAGCAAGTACTTACCACAGCTTCTCGGAGCCATAAATTGATGCTTCGTGCTCAAAACATTGAAGCTTCTCTTGCTCCACTGGAAAAGCTCTTATTGGCACAAACAAGCCACATACATTTTGCTTACACGGCTGGTATGTATTTTAGGAGTCATAACTGCATTCGCCTGATTTTGATTTGGCATAACTACTCTTTTAGACAATGGTCTTAGACTACTTAATCTACTTTATTCTCTGCAAGTTTTTATATTGCAGAAAATTGTGTTTCCTTTCCACGTGAGATTTTTATGTGTTGTAGGGAATGATAAGAACTAAGTAGTTTGTTGTTACAAGCCAGTTATCAGGTACCGTGTGTTAGATTTTAGATCAACACTTTTTAGTAATTTTTGTTTTGTTCTTATGGAAGCCAAAAGGTATATAACAACTGTGAAGCCCGGACTCAAGTTGACAGTCTTGCCTCTAAAGCATACTATATCACTAAGAGTACCGTTTGAGCCTCTTCAAATTACTGTTTGGCTAGTTCAGCACATATTTGTGCTTTCAAGTGGCAGTAGAATAACTTCACATAGTTTCTGAACTTTGTATGGCCTACCTATTCTAGCTTATGGGCTTTTGTATTCTTCATTTTATTCTTTGAATTCCTCTTTTTGGGCCAAGTATATTCTTTGGAAATTCAGTGTGCCTTTTGATCAACATTTTAATATCTAGATAATAAGGGAGGACTGAATGAGAGAACTTGCCCTTTCAGGTTGTGAATGGCACAGTCATGCAAAAACTGAACAGAATCATTTCATTTACAACGACTTGCCACAATTTATTATGGACTCATATGAAGAATGCCGGGATCCTCCACGCCTGCACTTGCTTGATAAGTACGTCACATTTTCTTTTGACCTCTCTCACCTCTCACTTTTGGTTTGAATATAGATAGTATGTTTTTATATTACACTTGAATTAGTTTCCGTTTACTAAACAGTGAGCAACTGTACTGATTTTTTCTGTTCTTTTATTCATTTTCATGAAATTTGTTCTGTCCTGTTTTTCTCCTCTTCTTTTTGTTTTTTTTTCCATGTTTAAAGGTGGTAACTACTGCCAACAAAGTCAAGTAAGCCATCTAAAAATTTAGTTTCAATTTCTAGCTGGTGAGCTAATTACTCTGTATCATTCAGATTTGATCCTGGTGGCCCAGGATCTTGTTTAAGAAGATATTCAGATCCAACTTTCTTCAAGAGAGTATCAGCAGATTCAGATGAAGCACACATTGAGAAAACAGAAAGATCTAGGAAAACTGGAAGAAGCAAGGTACTTTACCATTTGAAGCATTTCTGTTACACTTCATTCAAACTAGATGCAGACCTATGCATTTTGCATGGAGCAAATGCAAGCCAAATATATCCAATCAAAATAGTATTCATGAGCCATGGTTTCCTAAAGGATTATTAGATATATAGATTCTCTCCAATTATTATCATCTTGATAATTATGAGAAATATGTTGGACAGAAGAAAAGGTTGTCACGAAGAAATGTAGAAATTCTGCAGGGTGAACAAATGCATAGCAATGGTGGCAGTTACAATATCCTATCTTGGATTGTGTGTGTGTGTGTGTGATGTTACTAATTCTTAATAATCAATTACATGATGATGTATACTTCGCAGGAGAGCTTCCTCACAATCAGCTGATGTGGTGCAGGAATCAGATCTGGAGGATCATTCTCATTCTGTTGATTCAAGAGCTGATGTTGGACAGAGGAAAAGTTCATCAGGAAGAAATGGAGAAACTCTGCAGGGTGAACAAATGCATAGCAATGATGGCAGGTGCAACGTCCTTTCATGGATTGCATGTGTGTGTATCTGTGTTATGTTACTAATTCTTAATAGTGGATCACTTGATGATGTGTAATTTGCAGGCAAACTTCGTCCTCACAAACAGCCGATGTGGTGCTGGGATCAGATCTGGAGGATCATTCTCATTCTGTTGATTCAAGAGCTGATGTTGGACAGAGGAAAAGTTCATCACGAAGAAAAGGAGAAACTCTGCAGGGTGAACAAATGCATAGCAGCAATGGCAGGTGCAACATCCTTTCATGGATTGCAGATGAGTGTGTGTGTGTGTGTGTGTGTTATCTTACTAATTCTTAATTACGAATCACATGATGATGTGTAATTTGCAGGCAAACTTCTTCCTCGCCAACAGCTGATGTGGTGCTGGGATCAGATCTGGAGGATCATTCTCATTCTGTTGATTC
This sequence comes from Vachellia pachyceras, assembly GCA_025593235.1. Taxonomy (NCBI): domain Eukaryota; kingdom Viridiplantae; phylum Streptophyta; class Magnoliopsida; order Fabales; family Fabaceae; genus Vachellia; species Vachellia pachyceras. The sequence goes on from JANTPZ010130438.1 coordinate 5,406, forward strand.
AAGAGCTGATGTTGGACAGAGGAAAAGTTCATCAGGAAGAAATGGAGAAACTCTGCAGTGTGAACAAATGCATAGCAATGATGGCAGGTGCAACGTCCTTTCATGGATTGCATGTGCGTGTGTATCTGTGTTATGTTACTAATTCTTAATAATGAATCACATGATGAGGTGTAATTCGCAGGCAAACTTCTTCCTCACCAACAGCTGATGTGATTTTGGGATCAGATCTGGAGGATCATTCTCATCATGTTGATTCAAGAGCTGATGTTGGACAGAGGACAAGTTCATCAGGAAGAAATGGAGAAACTCTGCAGGGTGAACAAATGCATAGCAATGATGGCAGGTGCAACGTCCTTTCATGGATTGCATGTGTGTGTGTGTTATGTTACTAATTCTTAAAAATGAACCACATGATAATGTGTAATTCGCAGGCAAACTTCTTCCTCACCAACAGCTGATGTGGTGCTGGGATCAGATCTGGAGGATCATTCTCTTTCTGTTGATTCAAGAGCTGATGTTGGACAGAGGAAAAGTTCATCAGGAAGAAATGGAGAAACTCTGCAGGGTGAACAAATGCATAGCAATGATGGCAGGTGCAACATCCTTTCATAGTTTGCAGATATACATGTATGTATGTAAATGTATATCTATTGTATGTTACTGATTATTACAATCATATGACGTATAACTCGCAGGAAAACTTCTTCCTCGCAAAAAGCTGATGTGGTGCTGGAATCAGATCTGGAGGATCATTCTTATTCTGTTGATTCAAGAGCTGATATCGGACAGAGGGAACGTCCATCACAAAGAAATGAAGAAACTCTGCAGGGTGAACAAATGCATAGCAATGCCGGCAGGTACACCATCCTTTCATGGATTGCAGAAATGTGTATATTTATATCTGTCATGTTACTTATTTGTAATAATCAATTACATGATGATGATGTATGATTCACAGAATGCAATTTGCTTCGGATATCAATGGGCAAACTTCTTCCTCACAAACAGCTGATGTAGTGCTGGAAACAGATCTGGATGATCATTCCTATTCTGTTGATTTAAGGGCTGATGCTGGCTATATTGAATGTGTTTTTCAGCCAAGTAATTCTGCGTGGTTTGAAGAGCAGGAAAGTAAGGAATCACCCCCTTCTAGATTGACACAGAAAACCAATGCTTTTCAGTCGGCATTTCCTACTATAGATTATAATTTTTCCCAAGGCTCATTTGACAAGCAAATTGCCTCTATTACTGGTCTTACATGGGATGAAAAGGAAGAGATAGTGGATTCTGAAAGTCAATGGTGCGATAAGGATGAAATTCCAGAGGTCCTTGATGAAACTCAGAACCTATGTGTGCATGAAGATGAACCTGTTGCCTCAGAAAATAGTGATTTCTCATATGGAGAGGAAAGAAACCTAAAACCAGTCTCCAACATGGTCCAAACAGATGAAACTGACATTGAACCTGATAATTACTTGGATGCTCTTAATACTATTGAATCAGAATCTGAAAACGATCTTGATTGTGAATCAAAACGAGAGGCAAAGCAGTTCACATTTCATGTATCTTCTGAGGTCATGGGAAATGGAGTGGGGGGTACTTCCACTGTACTAGACCATGATTTTTACAATGTTTTTTCTCATACTGTATCTAGTGTTTCTTTAAACAAAGAAACAGGTTTGGATTTCCCTGAAACCCTGCAATAAATTCCTCCTCACCTATCAGAGGGACATGTAACTGGTTTAAGAAATCCAGTTCCATCAGATGTTCCTGATAACATAGAAATGACCAATATTTTAGCTGCTTCTTATGACTCTGGGAGTCCCATCCATGAACCAATTCCTGACATTTGTGGAAATTCTGTTTTGGACTGCTCTGTTGGCCCAAATCGTTTGGACAATGCCTGTTCTTTTAATGACACAGTGCCAACATCCATCGAAACTGTTCCATCAAATGCTCCTGTATATATAGAAAATAAAAGAAAATTAGTTGACTCTCATGGCTCCGGGAGTCCCACCCATGAACAGAAGCCCTTCCAGCCTGCAAATTATGTTTTGGACTGCTCCATAGGCACCAATCCCTTAGATGACGTTCATATTCTTGACAATGCAGTGTCAATGTTCATTGAGCCTGTTCAATCAAATGTTATTGTTAACAGAGAAATGACTGAGAGTTTAGGTGATGCTTCTGAGAATCATATTGGGGAACAGATGCCTCATATATGTGGGAATTCTGTTTTTGAAAATGCTCATAATGATTCACTGTTAGAATCCAGTGACAATGTTCGACCAGATGATTTTGTTAATTCAGAAACAGCCAAGAATTTAGCTGGTTCTCATGCCCATCAGAGCCCCATCCATGAACAGGTGTCTCGTGTATGTGGAAACTCTGTTTCAGAATGCTCTGTAGGCACCAATCCGTTGCATGATTATCCCACACTCAATGATTCAGTACCAGCATCCATTGATATTGATCCATCAAATGATCCTCTTAACTTTGAAAGGACCATGAAATTAGCTGACTCTCATGGTTCTGTGAGTACCATACCTGAACAGTTGCCTTACGTTAGTGGAAATTCTGTTTTGAACTTCTTGGGAGGAGGCACCGATCCCTTGGGAGATGATAATACTCTTCATGATACATTGTCAGCATCCATTGAAACTGATATATCATCTGGTTCTAAAAGTTCTGATTTACGAGACAAAGAAGATAGTATTGACAGCTATGTTTGCAAAAGTAAAGAGACTCCTTTAGAGCCTGCTAGCGATCCTTCACTTGGATTATGGACTAATGGTGGATTATTGGGACTTGAGCCATCAAAACCCCCTGATTTTATTTTGTCAAGTTCTTTAAATCCAGGGCTTATGACTTCGAAAAATGATACAGATAGTGTTTCAAATCATAATTCAATGCTTAAGAGCAATGGATATAGGGAGGAACAAGATTTATCAAAGATTGCTGAGCTAAATCAAAAGGAACAAAGTCCTAGATGCTTAGTATCACAGTGTGATGATCAAGCTTGCATCTCTGGAAAGACACCTAACAGTCATTGGCAGAGCAGTAGACATGGTCAAAATGATGAAGATTATGATAAAAATAGGGTACCCACACCTGAAACCGTTGTCCCTGTTGCCCATACAGGTTGTACTGAGGCTAGTAAGGGAAGTGGGTTCAATTCACCTCTGCTTTTTGGGCTTGGTCATAAATTACTTATAAGTAGTTTTTGTCGGAAAGTTTCATTTGATGAAAAATATGGACCTGATAATTCTGTGAAAACTGGCTTATTGGAGCAGAGTGGACAGAATAGCACTGTACAGAAGTCACTTCCTGAGATAACTTTCAAAGAGCGCGTTAGTTATGATTATCGCATCTGCTCACCACCTCCTTCTCCCCCACTTGAACATATGAAAATATCCTTCTATCCTGTTGATGGGTTTGAGACCTTCAAACTAAAACTGCAATTTCCTGACGTGAGTAACCATGTTGATAGTACTAAGGATGTGTTTCCTTCATTTTGGTTGGTTCCAGAGCACTCCATTCTTGTGCATGATTCAGGCTCTTGTTCAGACGATGACGATACTTTTTGTAGATCATCTCCTTTTGTATCAGATGATCGTCTTAGTCCTGACTCTGACTATAATTCCGATCAGTGGGAGTCTGATGATACTCCTGATATCAGTGGCGATGGGGTATATGATTCATCTCACAGAGTAACATTAATTGAATCAAAGTCAAGTTCCCAAGGAGTCAGAGGAGTGACCAATGTTGATTTCAATTTGGACAGTGAACATATCATGCTTACTCAGGATAGTGCGGAACCTTCTTTATCTGGTCATTTACTTGATTGTCCTTGCTTTGATACTATGAACCCTGTTCTTGGAAAAGAATGTAATGATCATTCTGGTTACGATAATAATCTCAAATTGCAAGGTTATGCTGATTCTGTACCACCAGCTCCGCCTCTTCCTCCAAATCAGTGGTGGCTCTCAAATCAGCGGTCAGATATGATGAATGAAAAACAAAATTGCATGTCAAAAGACACTGAACATATTAATGATCCAAATGTTTCAGAATCTACACTACAATTTAGGCCTACGCTGGTGGAGAAATATCGAACTGATCAAGAGGATCTTGAGTTTAGTGATGATAATATTCCGTGTAAATTGAGGGACAAGGTATTCATCTTATTGATTCTTCTTTTCAAAGCTTTATGGTTAAGTAACCATGGTAGATATGGAAATTTGCCATTATTAACCGATTCAGTCTGTAAAATGAATGCACAAAAGAAAGGAAATCAGGTCGTAATTGAAAAGGATATGAATGAAAAGGAAGATTTTCTTCATCAAATCAGAAGAAAAGCAGCTATTTTCGATTCTTAATGATTTAAGCAACATATGATGATTCTTTTCATTCCTTAACTTTGATTGTTATTGTTATTGTCACAGTCCTTCAATCAAAAGCATGCAGTAATAGGAAAGCCAAACGATATCACAAGTCCCGCTACGACTGACAGAGTTGCTGCAATTTTGGAGGAAGCGAATGCCATCCGTCAGGTTTTTATCAGTCACCTTCTCGTTCCTTCTGTCACTCTCACTTTTGTTCTGAGCCCAGTGAAAGTAAAATACTTGCTTATCATGTGACTGATAATTATAACTGGGATACTCTTCAGGTTATTTCAAGTGATGATGAAGAAAGTGATAGCTGGAGTGAGATTTGACGTGTTTGATAGTCACATCAATTGGTCTGCAAGAACAGTCTTCTTTGCCTCTTACCAGAAGTTTCATGAGGCCTTGTTGCAGTGTATGAATGTGTGAATAAATCTTGTTTATCTGTAATTAGTTGTATTGATGCTTCTAATTTATGTAGTTATACGCCCATTTCTATTGATTCCTTCATTAGTTGATTTTACTGTGAAGGTTTTGAGCCGGCTAATCAAGTCAATGTATTCTTAGATTACTCTTCCAGGCAACTACTTGTACAGGGTGCCAAAAAATATGATAATTTTGAGTCATAAATCGCTTTCGACGTTATTGTTGGCTTTAACAACCATTCAAGGAGAAATTGGTGAATAGTCCTTCTTTAAAAAAATTTATTGTCCAGAAAAATCTGAATTGAATTATCATTACTTTCTTTGTATGAAATTGCAAAATACTGACGCTTTCGAGGTATAGAAGCGTATTTATCTTTTCCAACTAATTCTGATTGGGATCATATGAAGACACTAAATAGGAGACTCTTGTGGTTTATTATTGTTAGCTTTTGGTTTCTCCCTCAAAAGTCTTGGATTTTTTTTTATTCTTATATTCAGACGTAATCCAACTCCAGTTGACCAAATCCTTTCTTGACAGATAATTTTTAACACCATGTTTTTGAGGTAATAAATAATTAGTCTAACATAGTTCAATAGGCATAATATCCATTTGTACTAGATGGAGTATTTTTCAATTTAGTTACTTGTACAATTGTCTTTTTCTTAATTTTTCCCCATATTGCTTCTCAATTTAATCTTCCATAGAATTTTATTCTGTTTAGCCCCTCATACATTATTAGCTAGGAAGGTTCTTAGCTGCAAGCCGCCTGGGAAAAAAAAGGTTATATATGAAAAGTAGGAAAAATCACAAACAAGAGCTTAATCACGAGGTTTTTGAATTCGAGTTTGTGTAGATGCATAGAAAGTCTTTGAAAGAGCTACTTCCAATTATAATTAATAATGCACCAATAAAATGTTAAATCCCAAATTTCTCAATTTTAGGCTTTATTTTGGGTTAATCCAAGTAGGAAGATGGATGAAGTGGAAGACTCCACAGAGAGAGAGAGAGAGAGAGAGAGAGAGAGAGAAATCCATGGGCTCGTACTGTTAGTCTGTTACCCTTTGGATTTGTTGTCCTTCCTCCACTTTCATTTTCTTTTCTTTTCATAATAAAAAAACTCAAAATTATAAAGATTCTAAATATTAAGCTTATTCAGGTCAAAAAAAATATTAAGTTTATTACTGTTTTCTAGCTATAAGGTTTATTCTTATATTTTTTAGAAAAAAAGCTAAAAAGTACTATAACAATATTTAAAATAATAATTTTTATAAAATTCAATAACATATTCCTTACAAGTTCTCAGTAACTTTTTTAGCTGAGCATTAATATCCTTTTGGTAACTTTATTCCTAAGAATAATGACTAAAAAAATTAGACATCAAGAGTTTACTTTAACAGCTTCCAAAGATAGTGGGAGATCAGACCTGTAAAAATGAAAGCTGATTGTAACTTTAAAAAAAACAAAAATAAACATCATGATAGTTCAACCATACTTATCACCCTTATTTTTCTTAATTAATTAATAGATGTCCTAATCCTTTTCTGAGGCAGAACCTAACATAGGTAAGCTCCCCACTTTGCACAGACCAGCTGAGGAACAACTGCATAAAAATTGGCAATAAAATGTTAAAATAAAATATTGAAACTAAATCTCTTAGCAGGAAGATAGAAAAAGGTACAAGAATGAATTTTCTTGCTTCATTTATATTAATGCATTTGTTTATAACAAGTTGATCCATTAAACACGTCTCTGCAAGCAACATGCCGTTCCCCTCTTTATCAACAAAAAAAAAAATTATGAATACTTAATTCAAAAAAAAAATGAAACTAGAAATGCCTTAATTCATGGAGTTAAATATGAATACTTAATTTTTTTTCCCATAACAACAGCATCAATCCCTGATATATTTTGTGAGAAAATTATTATAAAACGAATGAAGAATTAACCATTTGATTTTCATAGTTTCACAAATTTAAGCTGTCATGACTTAGTCTTCACAATTTCATCTATCATCTCCACCCATCCCTATTTTTCACAAAACATGTAGGACGACTCCTAGTTATAAGGGACTTTGGTGTTTCTTAATATATATATATATATATATAAAAGAAATCTCAAAGAATCAAACTAGAAAGATTGAGTCGCAAAAATGGTGAAACTATAAAGATTAAGTAATAAATTATTCTTGTAAAAGAATATTTTGATCTCTTAAAGTCTGCACTGAGGCTAGATTAATTGATAGATAGGAATCGAATTTAATTGAAGGAAAAATTTCCGTGTCTTTCACACAACCTGTAAACTAATAATATATATATATCGATCTCTGATTAGCATATAAGGATTAACGATTTAATTTTTTTTCTAATTAAATAGCTATTTAATTAGCAAAAAAAAAAGTCATTGCTTTCTAGATTGAAAGAGCGACTTTGGAAGTAGAAGGAGGGAAAAAGTGCAGCATTTGAAGATAAAAATGGAAAGCAAATTGAAGTTGAGGTTGCATTGTCCACATTAAAGAAGTTGAAGGGTGAGTTGGAGATGATCTCACTTTTCAATTAATCAATTATTAATCTATGAATGTGATGATCATAATAATCATATATATATATATATATATATTTATGTATATGTAAAGATTCCTTTTAATATTTGGCAGAAATGGCGTATCAATGGATATTTGTTAAATCGAAAGCGTTGCGTAGTAAAAGGGGACCAAACGAACACGACCTCACATATTATTGTTATTAATAATTAATTATTTGTTGCTGCCGCAAGCAAAAAGTTTAGCAACAAATCCATCTGAACCTGCAAAAGTTGGCTTTCTTGTCAAAAGAAAATACCAAATGCCATTATCATCACAAGCAACTTACTTTAAAATTTATCCAACAAAAGAATGGGAAAAAAAAAGCAACTTCAAAAATCTGTATATATCCACTTAAATATTAACCACCATCTTCTAAATGAATAATTCCACGTGACGCTGCTGTCTAATTCTTTTTTCCTGGGATTATTCTTCCTTCCTTCCTTCCTTTGTTTTTTTTTTTGAAACAACACATGACGCCTTAATTTTAGTAAAGAATTTGGAATAAATTTCTCATTACCAAATTAATTATAGAATGAGCCATTTCACAATATACAATTGAGGTTCCACCGTATGCAAGTAAACTTTCATAAATATACAAAATGGCCGATACACAAATACAAGTGAGCTTCCACAACATGCAAGATTTCACCGTATGTAAGTGAGTTCTACAAACTTTAAAATTGGTCATGTCTCATTTTACAATTAATATGACAACGGAAGATTTATCCCCAATCCTCCCCTAATTTTATTTATGGTGCATAAAACACCTTGATATCATTTTTCCAATGCATCCATTATTCTGTAATGTTATTTTCCAATTAAACACAACACATTTATCTTTATATATGGTTTAGAGTGCTATATACATTATAAATAAGATTAGGGTGTTGGATGCTCATTTATCATTATTATTTAATAGTTAATCATCCAACATTTAAAGTAATATTGCACTTCGAGTAATCTAAATTTGACTCCCAGGGAAGTCTCAAATACAGGTAGCTCTCCCCATGATTATATTTCATGTTGATTCAGATTGAAATCAGATTATTAGGTTTGACATGGGAAATAACTCTACCGACATTTATAATTGTTGCATGTATAATACAAACTTGGGGTGTTGCTTAGGAAAATAATGGATGCTTTTCCATTCTATTCGGTCCTATTGGTGTTGTTTCATCCCCATGTCGTTTGCCAAAAAATCCTCATCAGTCTCTACTCTCTACCATAGAGGATATTGTTCTAATGCTGGCAAAAATGGATGGACGGCACAAGGCATGTGAAAAATTATATCAAATTTACCTCAATATATGATCCTAACCTATTGACTCATACAATAGTTAAAATATTGTCAACAACCAATAAAGATTAATACAGTTTAATTTGTAAGGAATTGACTTACATCCTATAAAATTGTGAGTTCAAATCTTATTGTCAATATAAGGATCTTGTTGATAAAGGATATAAAAGTACTTTTGTAAGCTTTCTCAAAATTTGGAAAGTAAAAGATAAATCTGGCTTTTGGATAAAAATATGTCTTTACACGGCTAACTTTGAATGTTGATGATGGAATTTTTTTTTTTTTAGCAACCCCAAGTTTTGGACTTTTTGATTCAATTTGCAAGAGATCTACCTGGATTGGACCCCACAACGTACCCCACCCTATTAGACTTGTGATGTGGACAAAAAGCTTCCCACTTTGAGAACCCCTTTCACTTCTTTAGTTCTTTTTCTTTTTTCCCCTTTGTTCCAATCCATCACTTTATACTCCACCTACGCTATTCTTTTTCTTCCTTCGCCTCTTTCACACTCACTTTCTTCCTTTTTCTCTTTTCCCTTTTCCCTTTTCCCTTTTCTCTTTTTTCCTGATTGTATCAACTGTTCTGCGCTTTCACCTTTTCCCCCTTCTTCTGACGCATATATATATAAGACTCCTTCCTTCGGCTTGCTTCATCAACCTCAACCAAAACCAAAAGCTTTGTTTGTTAAGAGTAGTAATAACAGAGGATAGCTTCTTCTTCTTCTTCTTCTTGTTTTTGTTCTGAGTAGAATACAGAATGGCCGATGTGAAGAAGGGCCAAGATAATCATCAGGGGATAAAGCTGTTTGGGGCTACGATCACGTTGCATCGGGGAAGGAAGGTGGATCAGAAGGTGGAGGAGGATAGGGCGATGACGCCGGACAAGATCATACCGTGTCCGAGATGTAACAGCATGGACACCAAGTTTTGTTACTTCAACAATTACAACGTTAATCAGCCGAGGCATTTCTGTAAGGGGTGTCAGAGGTACTGGACCGCCGGCGGCGCGCTCCGGAACGTTCCCATCGGAGCAGGCAGGAGGAAGGCCAAGCCGCCTAGCCGTGGAGCTGCTGGATTCTCGGCGGGTTGTGGCTACGAGGAATCTGTCGTCAACGGCGGCTACCGCCAGTTTGGTTTGGAGGAGGGGTTGAGTATTATGGAGGAGTGGCATGTTGCCATGGCTCAGGGTGGTTTCCGGCACCTGTTGCCGGCGAAACGGC
>JANTPZ010130439.1:0-14100 GCA_025593235.1 Vachellia pachyceras
ATTGCTTCTTGCATTGGAAATGGCATGTGTTTGATAGCCATTATATTGTCTATTGTGTATGCAAAAAATTGGTACAAGAGAGTGAGATTCAAGTTGTCAAGAAAGTTACAAAGTAAAGAGCAAAGTTAAGAAACAAAAGTAGCAAAGATTTCTAACTTTACCTAACAATGTCGTGAAATTATTCTAATGATGTGCATAACGTTATGACATTGTGGAAATGTGTTTATGAGTGATATTATTGTATGGCCATATGCATTGATATGTGATTGTTACACATTTTGCATTGTTACACATTAATTCCTAAGGTTAAAGCATGTCATGCAATTTTTGTTTATGTTAGTAAGCTTTGCTATTGAGACTTCCAAAAATCTCACTCTCCTCCACTAACCATTTCTAGGTATAAGTTCATCAAAGGGTAAGGAGAAGGTTATTGAAGCATGAAGCTAGTTTTATGATGCCTTCTTAAATGATGTTTTGGAAATGTATTAATATGATACTTTAGTTTTAAGTTTATATGTTGTTTTGTAATTAAACCTCTACTAAGTGATGTTTATTAAGAGGTAAAAGCATGCTCTAAATATGGGATAATGCAAGTTTAATTATGAGAAAAGAAAGGGAATGAACTAGCATGCCTAAAGAAAGAAAGTAGAAAAGTATAAAGTTGTAAAGTAGTAGTAAAGTTGCTCAAGACCCCAAATTTGGGCTAATGGGAAATAAAGCAAATGAATTCTAAATGGGATGAAATCTTAACATAGTTCATATTGCAAGCTTTAAAACAAGGCAAAGAATACTGAATTTAGATTTTTGTAAAGAAAGTTATTAAGTTTCAAATTTTGAAGAAAATCACTGAAAAACCTGGGAAAATAGAAAAATGACCAAATGAACAGTACTTTTTCACGAATTAAACTGTATCATTTGGGCAAGTTAATGACTCAATGAGTATTTTTCCATTATAAAGGAACTTACATGCTCAAAATAGAAATTGGAAGCACTCAATTTAGATTTTTCTAGAATTAGATATGAATTTTCAAAGTTGATCCAAAATGCAGTGAATAGTAACTTTCAAAAACTTGAAAGTTTTCAAATTAAACCATTTGGACTTTTTTTAATCACTTTGAGGCTTCCCATTGATTCTAAATCAATATATAATGAAGCTAAAGGTTAAGTTAAGGTATGTCACAAATCACGCTTAACTGTGGAGTTCTTATAAAATTTCACCTGCTAGGCTAGGCATAGCTTTGGGTTTTCCAGCCCATCGGCATCCTCTTTTTCCGTACTTTCTATCTATGAGACTTATTTCACCTCATAATTACCAGTTTGGCCTCTATTTTAATTTGCAGAAAAAGGATGAATATTACAACACACCAAAGCACATATTCACACTTATATCATCACAAATTTTCATCAACAAGTTATGCACAATTCACAAAACATTTTCACAACAACTTTGCTTAAGGTTAGAAGTTTTGCTACCTTGTTATCTTAACTCTCATTGAACTTGATGCTCTCTTGTTTAACTTTCTCAATGAGCACTTTGTTGTTTCAACTTCCTATACATTATACAAAAGCATAATCATCATTCATAAGTTATTACGAAATCAAGAGAACTATGAAAATTTAACAAAACTCTCTTGACTTTTATGAACTCTAGGGTTTGTAAACTTGTTCTTATGATTTTCAATGCCTCCAAAATCACTTCTACCCTATACAAATTTTTATTTTGAAGCTACTAGAAGCATCAAAATCATGAAAATCACACTCCTCCTACTTCATCTAGGGCTGGATGAAATCTGCCCAAGTAAGGAGGAAGTGATTTTTCAAACTTCCGTCATGTATAAGAACATATTCTTGATTCCAAAACACTTCTTATGTATTATTTGGCTTGGAAACAACTCTTCCTGATCAAATAGAAAATTGGACAGCACCTCCCCTTAAACTTGGTGCTTCCAAAAATTCATACAACAATCAACTCAAGCCAATATATACATCAGCTATTCCTTATCACGCAAGGAGTGTTTTGCAACCAATTATTTCCTCTAAATCCCTCTCTTTCTCATTTTCACCATCAAGAACCCTAACTTTGATTCTTGAAAAAGAGAGGTTTAATTAAGAAACTAATATAATAGAAGTGTAGAGGAGGTTGCTAGGATCAAGAATATGTATTGGTTTGGGTGGTATAGCTTCTTACCTTATTAGTTCTTAAAGCTCTTCTCCTCTTGCTTGAGCATCCATGGTGTCTTCTTTCTCTATTTGGGGCTGCCAAATGACATGAAGAATAGTTGAAGAGAGAGCCAAAAATCTGACTTATCTTTTCTCTTCACAATGACATGGATTGCTAAGATTGACTCCAGCAAATCAAGTTTGATCTAATGGCTTAGAATTCACCACCAAAGCCCACATTTACTTGGCTCTCATTTGGCCACATAAAAGGTGTACTTGAGGATAAAATATGGTTAGGAACTTAGTTACTCTAACCAAATTGATCATAATCTAGTTACTTGGTCTGGTTACAACTTATACCGGTAAAAGTAACTTTATTCCAGTAAATTTTTCTCTACTTTTCTGGAGATGTTTTATTCCTCTTTTCATCTCCAAATATCACTTACTCATATAACAAAACATTTGTCCAAGAAATACCCCTAGAAATCCTCCAATTTCAATAGGGTTACTTTTCCCCGTCAAAATACTGAAAAAGGCCTACCGACGAGCAATTGAGTTTTAGGTAAAAATTTCTAGAATTTTTACTGATACTCTAGCCCTTTTCCTTTCATCAAATTGCTTCCTGGAATGTCTGTAATTAATTTTTGATGAAAATTCTATTTCCAGTGTTTTCAGGTCTTTTTACCTCTGATTCAGGAAATCACCTTTATCTTATGCCGGAAAACAATTTTATTAAATATGAGAAAATTCACTTTATTTTTCTATGCCCTGAACTCAACTTATTGATGTCTTCTAATACCTCAAATAATTATTTTCTGCCATCTAATCTTTAAAATTCTCTAAAACGAGATTTAGGCTGAATTTCAACAATCTGCTAAATCTCAGTTAATCAGTGAGTTCTGCTCTATCTTTTTGGCATCTGTGAATTTTTTTGATATTTTGGTCAACTCTTTGACTTTGAATTCAGTCAAATGACCAAAATACCCCTTACTCTTTCTCTTATTTCCATACTTGCCCTTCAATTTTGCTGCGTACTGACCTTTCTATCCTTAATCTTCTTGAATAATGATAATTGGGTCATTCTCAAGGGTCACCCATCTTGTCATTACTCCAGGACAAGCACACATAACTGTGAAGTTCTTAAAACAATTCAATCCACTAGAGCTAAGGTAACTTCAATACATTCAGTCCATCACCTTCCTCCTATTTTGCAGTTTCCATCTCTGGATGTTAATTCAACACATAACTATCGGTTTGGCTTTTAGTCCCGATTACCAGAATATACGAATATCATAGGGAGGATTTAATTTACTAAAGTTCGCCCAAACTTGAATAATGGATATGTAATAATACTGAGGATAGGAATCACTACTACCTAATGACTTAGTGCCTTTGTGATTGTCCCCTCTAGACTATTGGTCACTAGGGGATACTTCATTACTAAGGACATGCTCCACTACAAAATTATCACTTAGACCTCTCCTTATTGCTTGCTCATTCTCATGCCCTTTTACTCTCATGTAAATGCCCATCGCTAAATTCCTCAACTCCCACAAGATAACATCATTATTTTGGGGAGATGCATCTTGACATGGAACTCGAGTTGATTTTGTAACACGCCTTACTCCTCTTTAATCTCATTAAAGACAAACAATGAATGACTTGTGTGCCTTTGAAATACATAAAATGGCCAAACAAGTGAATTTGAAAATTTTAGACCAAGTTACAATTCACTGGTCGCTACTCACTTGGTAAATTTTAGAGTTTTAGCCAACTTTGAAAACTTATAACTAAATCTAGAAAAATTAAAATCAATAGATTAAAGTCTCTAATTGAAGATTACCAAGTTTTCTACAAGGGAAAAATATTCACTTGTCCAATTTCCAGACCAATTAATCCTCAAATTTGCGTGAAATAACACTGTTCATTTGGTATTTTTTTTTTCAATTTTCCAGCTTTTCCCCTTAAATTTGGAAAGCTATAACTTTTAATCTACATATCCAAATTTAGTAAACTTTGACTCTTTTTGAAGCTTAGGATGTGTACCATTTTTCTGGAAAATTTTATATAATTTGGACATTAATTACTAGTTTTCCTTGTTACTACAAGATGAGCCTTTAACGAGGACTTTGAACCCATTTTAATTTATCTTTCATGCTCAATTCCTTCTCTTGCATCCATGCCTTCACTTTTACTTGCAATGAAACATTCTTGGACCATTATATCATGTATATAACATGCATTGTAATGTAGATATTTGCATACAAATATTACACAAACTCAACATAAGCCACATAAAATAATGGGTGACTTTCCATTGCCTCCTTTGACACATATTACCTTCTCCATGCTTCCGTCATCTTGCTCTTACTCTTACATGGATTTGACCCTAGGGATATTATGGTTTGGAAGAATGAGATTTCAAGAATCTCAATAGCAAAATTACTACACATTTGCATTAACATACATGATTGCCACACAATTGCAACTAGCCATGCATATTTCAAATGGCAAGCATATAGAACTAGCAATGCACATAATTATGACATGTCACATTCAAGGACAATAAACACATATTTGACATATAAACATAGAAACATTTAATGATACAATTATGAAAAATGTTAATGAAAGTGATAGTAATTCTTGCTACCTTAACTCCTTAGCTTTTACTTAAATTTGGGTGGCTTGCCTCTTAGACTTTGAAACTTCCTCTTTCCAATTTGAACTCCTACTTATCATCATGATGTCTTTAATATTAACAATAGACCACAATCAATTCTTTAGGACATTTAGAATTCTCTTGCACTAATTAGGGTTTTTATCCTTAACTTTGCCAAAATTGTTTCTAATGCTTCCAAAAAATTTTCTCACTTGTACCCTACACAATTTTTCCTTCTAAACTCAATGTCTTAGTGTAGGATTTGACCAAGAGGGGGTGAATTGGTCAAATTATAAATTTAAAACTTTAAATCACAAAGGTAAGAACAAAGTCACTGAGAGTGAAGATGAACACCAAGATTTATCTTGATTCAGTCTTTTTAACCTACGTCCAGTTCTCAAAGCACACCTGAGATTTCCAAATCCATTATCAATGACTATCTGAGGCTTCTCAAGCCTTTACAATGGGAACTCACTCCTCCTCAGGCTTTTCACTAAAACAGAGTGTTTCACCCTCTGTTTTCAATCTCAATCTCAGCCCAAATGACACAAGGTCCCAACCTTATGTTTTCTCATAGATTTACAATGAATAATTGCTCAAAGAAGTTATCTCAAAAGAGTAGATAGCTAATACTGAAGTACAAAAGGAATATTGAAAGATTTTCAAAGAATGAAATGAATAGCTTTAAATGTTCAGAATGTTCATCTCTCTTCTCTGTATTGAATGCTAGGCCATTTATAGTTGAGAAGTAATGAAGTGTCCGTTAGACTTCATTTAATAGCTATTACTCTCAACAACGACCATCTAATTCTTCAATAATGGCATTTAATATGGCTCAGTTAGACAACGGCGAAGGTTGTAAATGAACGTTAAAGTTTCTGAGTCTCATACAATGCTTGTGCTTCATTCCTTATTTAATGTCTCAAGCTTCTACATTTATGAGAGTAGTTAGTATTCAAAATATCTACAGATAAGGAAAGTAGGTGCATAGTGTAGGTTAAGTGTACCGGTAATAAAAGCCATCAGAAAAGCAATGCTCGAGTATTGCGTAGTTTTTCAAAGAAGAGTTCAATACTTTGACACACTACTCGAGTATTGCATGAAAGTGTTTGAAAAATATCTAAATACTCAAGTGTTAAATCACAGTTCTCGAGTATTATTAGTACTTCTTAAGTTTGCTCGAGTGTTCTATGAAAGTATTGTGAAGTGTTTTGTAAAAGACTCAATACTCGAGTGATAAATAAAGAAGCATTAAGAGTGATGGCAATGAGTGCTGGAGCATTCTCAAGAAATATGAGTAAGCAGTAAAAACTTTAAGCCTGATACTCGAGCATTGAAAGCTAGTGCTTGAGCATTAGCAATACTTTCAGTCAATGCTTGCAGTATTCTCTTCCGGTGTTGTGTGAAAAACCTCAATACTCGAGCACTGTGAACTTGTGCTCGAGCATTGGCTCTGCGGAAGCCTTTACTTGGGTCAAGCACGACAGACAGAAGAAAAGACTTAATACTCGAGCACTGCATTACTAGTGCTCGAGCATTGGCTCTGCTGTCAGCTAATGATTGAAGTACTGCCTGAAAGTATTGACAAAAACAGTCAACACTCGAGCATTGTGTTCTAGTGCTTGAGCATTGGCTGTACTTTCAGCCAATACTTGAAGTACTGCATTACATCACTATCTGAATGCTCTGGCTCAGCCCGATACTCAAGCACTAGGTGCTAGTGCTCGAGCATTGGTAATGGTTGAAGGCATTACTTGAGTGTTGAGTTAGAGTGTTGATTAAAAACACATATTCCAAGTTACAATGCTCGAGTATTGTTCATACTTTAACTTAATACTTGAGTATACTCAACAAGTACTGATCTAACACTTTGAAAAACAACTTGTAACATTTCCAAAACTTATTTTCAATTTCATAATTCCCTTAGCATAAGATATCCATTTTGTTATCATCAAAATTACACTCTACTTCAATGCCCAAAGATATGCATTAATGGCTCTGGCACGTTGTATGTCTATCATCTGTGAACTTATCCGTTGAGAGCCCATGCTGGAGACATGTTCATTCCCTGTTAATAAGGTAACTAAAATGCATTTATGAGAGTAGCTGATATTCAAATGGGCTAAGCATAAATAAGGAAAGATTCGGTAAATTGTAGATTTAGCTGTGTCAGAAGCCATGTCAGAAGATAGGGAACTCGAGTTCTTAATATCTCATGACTCGAGTTCTATAACATAAATTTAATAGCTCAGCAGTGAAACTTTCAGTTCTGATAAACATGACTCGAGTTTTGGGAAACTGTCATTTGAGACTTGAGTTTGTAATGGAAGTTCTGAAAAATAGTTGAAAAACTTTTATTTGAAACTTCAGGTATTGATATCAAGTTTTGAAGTCCAGTTGTAAAACTTCAAGTTATGAAAATTAGGATTCGAGTTTTAAAACATGTGAAAAATTGTCCAGTTAAAAAGGTCCTTGAGACTCGAGTTCAGAATCTCAGGAACTCAAGTTTTGAAAACTTCCAGTGAAGACTTGAGTTTGAACATCGAGTTTTTGAACAAATAAAATTTTGCAAGGTATGGAACTCGAGTTCTACGAAACTTCCAATCAAAACTTCCAGTTTTCAATTCAAGTTTTGTGAGACAGTTGTGGAACTCGAGTTTTGTGAAACGTAAATCTAAAACTTCCAATTTTCATTGCCAGTTCTGCAAAACTCGAGTACGTGATGAGAAAACTTGAAGCTGAAACCTCAAGTTTTGACTTCCAGTTTTGATTGCACGTTATGGAACTTCAAGTTTTGAAAACTTAAAACTCGAGTTTTTGAATTTGACCACTAAACTTCGTTTCCAAAATTTCCAGTTTTGAGAAATAGTTACAGAACTTGAGTTTGCAAAAATTAGGACTTGAGTTTCAAAACTCTTCTGGCAAACTTAGCATAATTTCAAAAATATTAAACTAGTTTCCTAATCCTGCCACATTTTGGGGTTTTTGTTATCATCAAAACAAGGTATCAACAGTTGCCCAACTTTAGCTTGCCTACCGTCATCCATCGTGAGGCCAGCGGTCCCGTCCCGTTTGTCGCCCATATCCATATCTGTTGTCACCTAGTCGCGTCATGTCCAACTCCATCCGTCATCCTTTCACGTACCCAGATCCAACTCAGTTTTGTCTCCCCTATTTGTCGTGCCCAGCTCCAAGTCACCAGCAGGTCCCTCTGTAGCGAGCTCAGTCCCATCTGTGCTTGTTCGCTTGCCCAGCTCCAACTCTCACGCCGTCATTTGTCATACATTGGTTCAACAAGCAAGGAATAAAAAAGATGAGTTTCACTTTACATATAGATACGAGATGCCTGTTGATGTGTTTGCCAAATGGTAAATTGTTTACTTTTAAAGAAGACATAAGTGATTACTACTTTGCCTTTATTAGTTTGTTTAGTTCCTGTAACTGATATGGCCATGTTTTTGTTATACTGACAAATGTTTCCTGGACCCTGATTTGTGCCATTCACATGTCATGTAATTGATCAATACATAAGAATAATTCCAGTTTCCTTAAATATTTAGTGTCTAAATAAGGTGTTTTAAAGATTCCATTCTGTACTTATGAGGTGTCCATAACATGCAAAATGTTGTTTTCACTTCGCACACATTCTGGTGCAATCATTGGCATCTTGAGCGCTGGTATTTTGCTCAATCTCTTATTGCTTCCCCTCATACTAGGTGATCTGACAACCCCAAAATAGTTGCCACATAGTAGTAAAAACTTGGTACTCCTGAGACTTCTGAGTGTATGATAGTCGTGTTTCAATTCTCAGCCTTGTCACCCCAAGATCTAGATTTCTGTTTGCTACTTTATCTTAGTAGTTTTCTTTTATGCCATTGCAAACCTCTAAAAGTCATATGAAAGTGTAACATCAGGTTGTTCTAGATGTTTTAAAGGAGAAACGAAATTCAGTATTGAGTTACTCTTTCTATTCGTGCTTAGGTCTGAATTACTGCTCCTTGTATATCCTTCCTGCAATTGAATATTGAGTCACTCTTTCTATTTTAGGATATGGTTGGACATTGGCTACTATTTCTGTGATACAAATGTTGAACCAAAGTTTTTTTTCCTTTTGTAAAATTAGTTTTACTAAGAGAACATAATTTCATGGGTTAGATGTAGGGTGGTATATATATCTTGACCTGGGCTCATTTTAGTCATTGGCAATAGATCTGTGAGCATAAACATCCACTTCAGCTTGTTAATTTGTTTCCTTTTCTATTTCTATATTGGTTTAGCTGAATTTTTGGTTCCATTATTTATTGCCCAGAATCTATCTATGTCTTGAATTGGCAAAGCTACTTTACCTGTAATTAGCCTTTGCTACAAAGTTGCTGTTTTTAGTGAGCAGCTATGGCACCTGGATTTTAGAGTAGTAGTTCCTGAGTTGAATAGTTTCTTAAATATAAATGGGGTTTCTATATGCTTAGCCTGAGTTTAATGTGCATAATGCTCAACTAATTGCGAATTAATTGTTGAAATATAGCTTTTTTTTTTATTGTTGTGGTGTGCTCATGCATACATTCACTGGTTGATGAAGGTAGATGTGTGTTGAATTCAACACATTTTATAGGTTTTGGAAGATAGGGGCCTCACAGTAGTCAGTTGATGGCAGTATAAATATTTTGATCCTGCTTTGAATATGGAATCTCTGTTGAAACCAACACAATTGCTAATACTATAAGATCTCTAGTTATTTCCTCTTGTGCACTTGTAACTTCGGATATGTAGATTCATTTTCCCCTTGGACCTTTATATGCAGATTCATTCTTTTATAGGACCTTTATATGAATAATGAAGGAGAATAAATCATCAAGTAAAACAATCAAATAAAACCGGGTTTTAAAGCGCAAGCAGAGAAAACTTTAATTTGAACAATTAAATGGTAAAGTAAACAATTCAATATCACCTGATTCTTCTAGGAATGCCTCAGCAAAACATTCGCTAAAGACTAAAGTAGCTACTGGTCAATTTTCCTCTAAGAAGAAAGGAAATGATGGGGTGAGTCACCTTTTCTTTGAATAATTGGTCACATATACAAGTGAAGGTTTAACCTAAGGATAATATTCAACATAGAATGGAGGAAATGAAAGGAATGTGTGATGGATGATGTTCTTTTCCATTTTAATTAGAAATTTAGAAATAGGGATGGATAAATTACCCTTATACTCTAGGGACACAATTTATCTGCTTGGACTTGGGTATGAGGATTTTTTAGGGTATTTTCTAATTGTTGGTCTGGCTACTATGATATCCACTCGTTTTAGACCCATTATGTATGTGTGTATTTATCTATCAATATTTATGCCCACGTTTTCTTGTTATTTATCTATATGATATATTGTTAAAAATGGAATTCACACTAATGTTCTTATCTTTTCTTATGAGCAGGTTACAAAACATATGAAGTCACCAATTTACGTTTACTATGAGCAGGTTACAAAACATATGAAGTCACCAATTTATTTATCTATGGGTCCGGCTACTATGAGCTTGAAAACTTCTACCAAAATCTGTTGCAACTTCTTAAAGGATATGATCATGCATAAAAGGAGAATCAAATTGAAGCTAGATATTGTTTGAATTTCTTAACTTTTACATATATATTTTTAATTTTAAGACTTTTCTTAGACATTATAATGTATGTTTATGGTTAAAGACATTATATACTTGATATTATTATTTAAAATTTATTTTTTGGGTCAATTTTGTGATTAAACATAATTTGTTTATAAAATAGTTTTGTAAATGTATTGTTCATTCATATATAAAATTAGCCACGAATTTAGCGATATAATTATCAAATTTAGAGATGTTAAATACATATAATTGTCCATTTAACGACAGAACATAGTCCATTTAATGACCAAAAAGTAAGGCATAATATTTTAATTAGCGACTGAATTAGTAAGGGAAAAATGGAAAAGTAAGGCATAATATTTTAATTAGCGACTGAATTAATGAGGGAAAATTCCGTCGCTAAATTAGCATAAATTAGCGATGGACAATTCTGTCGCTAAATTTAGCAACCCTCATTTTAGTAATGAATTTTTTCCGTTGCTAAAATCCGTTTTAACGACAAAAATTGGGCATTTAGTGTTGAGTTTTTTCGTCGCTAAATGTTGTTTTTTGTAGTAGCGAGAGCAGGATCGGGATGTTGCTTGAGAGGATCGGTATGTTGCTTGAGAAAAAGCTTACTGAAGAAAAAAAAAAAGATGATGTTCACGTCTGTAAAGACAAATTTGTAATGAAAGAAGGTGGTTAGGATTGTACATATATCACATAGCAAAATAAATGATAGAGAAAATGGAAGGTAGAGTGATAAGACAATGCAACAAAGTAATAAATGGAGAAGACTAAAGATATAAGGTGACAATATTTGTGACAAGACATAAGAAAGAAAGAAGAGGAAAAGGTGATTACTTATTATGGGTAAACTTGACATCAGCTATGAGAAGTAACAGTAAGGAAAAATGAGCATTTATTGGAGTGGGCCCTAGGGTTTGGACTCTACTCCTAAAAATATTTATTTTTTTAAAATAGTTACAAAAATAATGTTTTATTTATCTTTATATTAAATCATTATTTTCTTGGTATCATTTATTATTATTTTATTTCCTAAAAATATTTTATTATTATAACACTTTTCATAATTTATTTCATACAATTAATATATATATATATATATATATATATCGTAGGCCATAGTTTAACTCTCCAAATCATAAAATTTTAGGATGTTACAAAAAGAGGCATAATTGAGAACTTATTACATTTAAAAGTAGAGTCAACAAGTTTTATGTTTTTTAACAAAATGAAATATTTTAGGAGTAACTTAGAAATTAATATATCCTACTTTTAATATAAGAGATGTATAAGGAGTTTACTTTAATCCTAATATAAAATATTGACCCACATTATCTTTCTAATTTATAATGTTCTCTTTAAACTATATCTTTTTAATTGCACATATTAAAATGTTTCATCAATGGATAATTCCAATGTATATATGATAAGGAGAAAGCTTAGGTCATCCATTATGTCAAATTATCCAATTACACTAGATTTTTATCCTATCTTTTTAGTCTATTTATAGATAAAAAAATAACAAACGTTCCCATATGCAATTGGAGAACTTGAAGTAATGTGTTTAAGGATCTTGACTAAAGTTTGATCATACGATTAAAAGTGTATTTTAAAAAATTCAATACTCATTTATTATAAATAAATAACTAAGTTTCCTAGTATCTTCAAATTAATTATCATCGATCTCTTATATTAAAAACCACTATTTGATGAATAGACGATTAGTCGTCTTAGGTTGAAATCAAAAATTAACCAAATTAATGTAGTATAACTACAATCAGGGTCGTATTCACTTTGAGGAGTTGAAAATAAAATTAAATCCTAATAAATAAATGCAAGCAACCTCAACTAAAAATTGATTTGAGGAATTTCCAAGTGATTATTATGAATTATCCTAAAATCAAAATATTTCTTTTTGGTATTTTTATGTGAAAATGATTAAAATGAATTATGGTAAAACGAAGGAAAAAGAAATAAAAATATAAATGAAACACATGAATAAACGATAATAATAAACAATTCTCCAATTCAACAACACATACAATGCTCAATTCAATGAATATGGAGTTAAAATAATGAAGTAAAAATTATAATTAAGTTTTAATCCAACAACCGAGTCACCTCGAATTGTCATAAAATATTTTTCAAAATTTTAAATTACTAACTACAACTAGAATAACAAAATGGAATCAAGGATAATAAAAATCAATGTTTAATTGTAACTTTTAAATTGAAAACAATAAGGTTAAAGCTAGCAAGAGACAATATGATTGAAGATTCTAAGTTACCTTAAAAACTCAAAATATATTAACTCTAAAATCAATAAAAATGTCATACCACAACATTTTAATTAAAATTAAAGTTACAATCAATCTAATATCAAATGTTAAACAATAATCCGGTCACAATAATCTTCAAAATACAATAAGATAAAAACAATAAAATTATTCCAATAATCAGAAAAACTATCTTTAAGACCTAAAAATTGTTAAAATTATTGGATAGAAAATTAAAGCAACTAAAACTTTCACCGGAAGACTCAAACTCCTGTTGAAGAATTATAAAATTAATCGAGATTTGCCATTGAAGACTCCAGAAATCCAAAAGGCTACAGCCAAAGACGAGCAAGCGATGGCGAGGTGGGATGTGGCCGAACAGCCAGCTGCGAGATGGGTCGAAGCTGCTGTTCGAAAGTCTGGAGCTGGACTAAGCAGAACGAAGGCAAGGCCAAAGTGATCTCTGGACTCGGATGAAGCTGGGCGAAGCTGGGAATGAAGCGTACAGAACGGCAGGATGCGAATGAACGAAATGAGCCGAACGGCCGAGGCGTGTCTGGAGGTGGGTTCGATGGAGCTGGATGAATGGACGAAGCAGCGAATGATGGATGGAGATAAGTGGCTGCGAGATGTAAGCGATGGTTGATAATGAACAGCGGCGGCTGTGTCTCCTTCACCTCCTCGCGCGCGATAGATGCTGGTGGTGGAATGATGCCAAGATTCACATACGAGACAAAAAATGGATGGACCAATGAACAAATGGATGAAGATGGTGATTGCTTTGGACATAGTGACGGCGTGCGTACGTGGCTGTGAGGGAGATAGTAAGCTTGGGAACGCGCTAGAAAAGTAGTTTGAAATAAATTGAGGTAAATATATGATCACTCTAAACTTGTAAACCTCAATGTGTAAAATAGAATAGAATAAACTGATTTATAAGTTTGGTCATTATCTACATTTTTTAAATTATCTTTTAATCCCAATTTCTTTTAGGGTACCCTTAATTGCCTTTAATTTCATATAATTATCATTAATTATAATTAATGTAATTAAACTCAATAAAAATCTAATAATTGCACTAAAAATCCCCTAAAATTGCTACAAATTTATTTGATAAAATCCAATTAATTCAATACTCCTCTGATCCTTTTTATAGAGCATATATATATATGGTTTTATTTAGCCATATTAATAAGTTATTTAATTAAATTTTTCATATGAATATACAATTTCATCATTCATTTATTATGTATTGACTTCATTTGATGTGTTGCAGTGAATAATAAATAAGGATAAAATTTAAAAGTTGTTGAATTTTAAAATTAATTTAATGTGATCTAGAATAATGTAATATGATTTATATTTAAATTAACTTTT
>JANTPZ010130440.1:0-14411 GCA_025593235.1 Vachellia pachyceras
CATTGCCAAGCAGTTCACCCTTATCATCTTCCAGCAAATTCTCTGGTAGTTTTTCTCCATCAATATCGAGAAGTGGGTTGGGAACCATTGGGAAACTAATAGGTGCTGCTCCTAGTTTTCCTGTCTCTTTTAGCAAATCAAGAACATATTTCCTTTGTGTCAAGAGGATGCCTTTCTTACTCCTCATAACTTCAATCCCTAGGAAGTACTTTAACGGGCCCAAATCCTTTGTTTGGAAATAAGAGTTGAGAAAGGACTTGAGTGATGAGATTCCCGAAATATCACTACCAGTAATCACAATATCGTCAACTTACACTACCAGAAGGATTATGCCCGCATCTGTTTTGTGATAAAACACATAGTGATCACACTTACTTTGTCGCATGCCAAAATTCTTCACCACGGAGCTAAACCTATCAAACCAAGCACGGGGACTTTGCTTCAAGCCATACAGAGATTTCTGAAGATGACACACTTTCCCAGACTCCCCCTGAGCAACAAAACCAGGTGGTTGCTCCATGTAAACTCCCTAATGAAGATCACCATTCAAAAAGGCATTTTTGATATCCAGTTGATGGAGGTCCCAATTATGAGTGGCTGCCATAGAAATAAAGAGGCGGACAGAGGACAACTTGGCCACAGGTGAGAATTTCTTGGAGTAATCAATTCCATAAGTTTGTGTATAGCCCTTTGCAACAAGATAGGCCTTAAGACGTTCGAGAGTGCTATCAACCTTGGTTTTAACAGTGAATACCCACTTACACCCAATTGCTTTCTTGCCTCGAGGTAAATCGACTAAAGTTCAGGTACCAGCCTGATCAAGGGCCGTCATCTCTTCAATCATTGCAGCACGCCAACCCGAATGGGCTAATGTAGTATGGAGAGTTTTAGCAATGGTAATGGCATCTAAGGATGCAACAAAGGAACAAAAGGCAGGAGACAAGTGGTTATAAGAAACAAAGGAAGAAATGGGATGAGTACAAGTGCGTGTACTTTTACGAAGAGCGATGGGCAAATCAAGAGTTGGGTCAGGCTCGGGGACAGGTGTCTCAGGCTCATGCTCACGAATGCTTGGTTCAAGATCAGAAGACGAAGCCGATAGTGGTGGGCTAGAGTCAAAACCAGCCACATTACTTTCCTTAGGATGTCGACGTAAACATTAGTCATAGGTGGTCGAGCAGGTGTTGGAGCCGGTGGGAAGGAACTTGATATAGTAAAAGATCATCCTCCTCATCTGGAGAAGGAGGTGGAGAGGAGGAACAGAAGAAAGGAGTAGACTCATGAAAGGTAACATCGTTAGATACCAAATACCGATTTAAGGTAGGAGAGAAGCAACGATAACCCTTTCGGACTCTAGAGTAACCAAGAAAAACACATTTGAGGCACTTTGGGTCTAACTTGGAAATATGAGGACGGACATCCCAGACAAAGCAAACACATCCAAAAATTTTAGGATCAATAGGAAATAGGGACTTGGAAGGGAAAAGTGTTTGGTAAGGAATGTCACTATTAAGCACTGAAGACAGCATACGGTTAATAAGAAAGCAGGCAGTAGAAAATGCGTCTACCCAAAAAGGTTTAGGAACCCTCATATGAAACATTAGTGCCTGAGCTACTTCAAGTAAATGTCAATTTTTTCGCTCTGCAACACCATTTTGAGCAGGTGTATCAACACAAGAAGATTGATGAAGAATACCATTTTGAAGCATATATGATTGAAAAGAGGAAGAAATGTATTCTTTTGCATTATCACTCCTTAAGGTATGGATAGTAACCCCAAATTGCGTTTTAATCTCGGCACAGAAATTACAAAAATGAGAGAATAATTTAGAGTGATTTTTCATTAAATATAACCATGTGGCATGAGAATAATCGTCAACAAAAGTAACAAAATACTTGAAACCAGTCTTTGACACAATAGGACACGAACCCCAAACATCTGAATGGACTAATTCAAAAGGGGACGCAGCCCATTTATTGACTCTAGACGCTAAAGGTAGACAATGATGTTTGGCAAACTGACACAACTCACAATCTAAAGAAGATAAGGAATGAAATCGAGGAAACATTCGTTTGAGAGAAGATAAGGATAAATGACCCAAACGGCAATGCATGTCAAAGGGAATGACTCCACCGGAACAAGCAACTGAACGAGGAACCTGATCATCCAGAAAGTAATGGCCACTAGATTAATAACCTCTACCAATAATCTTCTTCGTCGTGAGATCCTGTATCAAGCAATAAGTTGGAAATAGTGAGACAAAACAATTCAATTGACGAGTAAGTTTACTGGGGGAAAGAAGATTGAAAGTAAGTTTAGGAACATCTAGCACCGATGATAATTGGATAGAAGGAGTGGGCTTAACAGTGCCAGAACCAAGAACACGGGAATAGGAGCCATTAGCTATGGTGATACTGGAAGGTGTGGCATAAGAATTATAAGTAGAAAAGAGATGACGGTTACCTGTCATGTGATCAATGACGCCAGAATCTACGATCCACTTCGAGGAAGAAGAGACAAGAGATGTAGCAGTATTACCTGAGGTGGCAAGAGCACTTGGTGGTGGTAGTGATGATGGCACTGTAGAAGTTAGAGATTCCTGATACTTAGAGAACTTGGTGTATTCAGCAGCGGAAATAGTAACCCTGTCATCATTAGACGATGTGACGTGTGTAAAGGTAGTTTTTTGTTGTCAATTCTGCAACTTGCGACATGTGCGCTTGGTATGACCTGGTTCCACAGTAATAGCAAGTGACTCCACTAGAGTCCTGATAAGCTCCCCCTGCCGAGAGGCCCCTTTGTGAACCGGAGGACGATGATAGGATTGACCCTTACTTATGAGAGCATTAGTAGGCGTGCCGGAAGGAGATTGAGAAAGGTTTCAGTGCGCATGACACGAGAGAAAGCATCCTGAAGAGTATAAATCTCAAATCCAGATAAAATTTGAGAACGGACCGTCTCATATTTAGATGGTAAACCAGTGAGGAAGCTCATGACAGCTAGTTGCTCCCTTTGAGTCTGTTGTACCTGAATATCAGTTGTTAAAGGCATTAACATATTCAATTCCTCATAAGTGCGTTTGAAGTCCATAAAATATGCCTTGTGAGAACGGTCATTTTTCTTTGCCCGATAAAAAGCTTTGCAAACCTCATAAACACGAGAGATATTGCCTTTGCCTGAATACAGAAATTCTAAGTAATCCATCAGTGCCTTAACAGATTCACAGTGATTGATAGATGGAATAATCTCACTTTCAATAGAATTACGAATTTATAAAAATAATTTGGCATCATCACGCAACCAAGCTTTACATGAATCATCTGAAGGTGAATTGGCCATCAAATGTTCCACCTTATCAATATTTCGTAGGTACATACGAACAACCTTACTCCAGTCTATAAAGTTAGTCCAACTTAACTTATGATTAGTAATTTTAGTCACCACCGGAACAACCTCCGGAACAACAGAAGATTTTGTCTCAGCCATAGAAAAATTGAGCAAATAGCAAAAGGATGAGCTATGAGCAAAATAATCAATAAGGAAGGGTCTCACCAGGGACCTAGCAACAGAAAAGAGAGGACACGGAGCAGCAAACCAGTAATAAAACGAGCACAACAGTGAACTCCAACAAAGCCCAATCGCCAGAAGTCACCAACCAGCGAACACGAACGGCGGTAGAATGAACAGTGTCGCGTATGGACAGCGACGAACAGTGTTCTATATGGACGGTGAACAGTGCATGCCGTGAACAGTACCGAATTTTGGACCAAAGCAATGCCCAAAAAGAAAAAGAACCCTAGGGCTCTGATACCATGTAAAGAGATGCACTGAATAGCTTATCTTATTCATACGTAGAGGAGAGAATTTATATACAATGTGGGAGGACTATACATAAATACTCTTAATGACTAATAATCTCCTAATAATGACTAATAATCATAATCGATCCTCTATATTTGATTCTATATTAATTATAATATATTTACAATATCTTTACAAGAACAGTGCAATCGATCACATTGAACAGGTATATATCAAACCCTCGAAGAACAGCATGTACAATCCCATTGAACAGACCCAAGATAATGTTTCGAACTTTATCATCAACCAGCTTAGCTACTAACTTGCAGGCCACAAACGCATCAGCCAACAACCAAAAACAGAAACCTCAAACCAAACAAAGCTCTTCTTTGCAGAAGAAACATCAGTCATTAATAATATACTGGGAGCTGCCATTCCTTTTCTTTTCAGCCTAAATCCATTCCTCACCAAATCAGCCAAACCAGTGACAACAAGGCTAAGATTCCTTAGATTAAAACAAGCTCTGATCAAATTATAATTGCACCTGGTCTCACTATAATGGTAGGAGAACCTTGCTACATCTAATTTCAACACTTCTATATAATTCAAGATGCTTAACAAGGTGAAACCACCAACAAAATCAGCCCCACTACCCTTCTGAGCCCTCAAGGCTGAAACAACTCTATGAAAATCAACATGAGCATCGGAAGAGCTATTTACCTTAGGATCCCCAGCATTCAAAATCATCTTCTTTGAAGTCCTTTGCTCTACACCCACACTACCTAATCTTCCAACGGATTGACCCACTAAACTTCCATCAGATTTCCATTGCAAAACAAAAGGAAAATCAACTGGAATTCAGGACTTTACAGCTTCAAACCCCCACCACCCTCTAAGTCGGAAACGGAGACCTCTGCTGCAAGCTTCTCTAAAGCACCAGTCATGTATACTATGGCAAGGGAGGTATCAGGAGATAGCATGTTCATTGCAGAGATGTTGGGCCTCAAATCATTAGTTTTGTAGCTCCTCTGAGCCCTGTTGCAGAGCGGGCACTGGAAAACTGGAGAGAGAGTTGCTGAATCAAGGCAAAGAAGCCATATCCCTCAACCCTACCAGTAGAAACTACATTGAGTTGGAACTCGAAACATCTTTGGCAGGTCTTCCCAAATGTCACCACCCAAGACCCTGAAGGCACCCTTCGGAGGTCGCTACCGAAGGTCATCCTACAAGAGTAGAAAACGCGAATACCTAAGTGACCGCCGTCTTTGCCAACCTACTTGCCCCCATCCGATAGTCTCTTTGAAGGCCTTACCTGTGAGATTCCCACCATTACAACACAAACCAGGGAACACCAAATGAAGAAGAACAAGAACCTCCAAGAATGAGGAAGAAATCAACAGTCCGACAAACTCCTCACTACAACTCGACGCCGCGAGACAAACCCTCA
Organism: Vachellia pachyceras; assembly: GCA_025593235.1. Taxonomy (NCBI): domain Eukaryota; kingdom Viridiplantae; phylum Streptophyta; class Magnoliopsida; order Fabales; family Fabaceae; genus Vachellia; species Vachellia pachyceras. The sequence continues at coordinate 5,250 of JANTPZ010130440.1, forward strand.
ACAGGGAGGAAGGAAAACCCTTGCAGAGCAGGGATGGTCGATAGATGGTTCTCACTTCTGAATCCTTAAAGTAACAATTTTCATTCATCTAAAAATTTTATGTATTTTTTCCATTTTTACTCCAAATTCATTGCTTGTCTCTCTTTTTCCTCACTCATTCTATCACATATTCCTTCCCAGTAATCACCATCCCAGATCATGCACTTATTAGACCAAACATATATTTCAAAATTTTTATGTAAATATAATATTGCTACTAAAATGTTTTTTTGAACCCTGTAACTTACAAGGAAATAATGACCTCATTCCAGAAAATTTTGATTTGCAACTTTAGTTTAAAAATTATAACTTTAGTATAGGTAATAACAATGTCACTCTTCCTTCCTCTGTTTTTGAAAATACATTTCAAGATACATTATTATATTTTGATCATATTTCAAAATCCTTATTTGATCTAATAGGTCTGATATAAGATTAGGTAAATTCAAAACTTTGATTTGTCCTTCTAAGTTTCATTGGTATTTTTATATCATTCTCCCTTTGATTTTTTTTTCTAGTGAAAAAGCTTACTATAAAGCTTAAGGTTGTGAGTATTAATGCTATGGGTCTACTAGAACCCGTATAAGTAGCACTAAAGCAAATCGGATTGGTTTCTTCAATTGGCTGAGTGGAAGCTAATAGGATTAAAGCAAATCAGATGTTGCCACGGTGAATAATTTTTTCATTCCAATTTCAAGTTCTGTTCAAGATATCAACGCTGCAAAGCCTTAGCCTCCAGATCAATCACTTCAACAGCTTCAGTCATGCCAAAATTGATAGCTGCTCAATACCATGGTCTTCCTGATCTATTGGGCTTCTCTCAACCTAACACTACTTCATCAACCATATTTTTCATCTACTTTTCTTCCATTTTTAGGTAGTTGTCATTGAATTTGTTCCAAAACTCTTGTCAAATGGATAATTGATTCAGGTACCACTGACCATGTCTGTTGTTCTTTATAACTATTTTCATCTTATCATCCTAGTTCTCAAATTTCTGTTAATCTTCCCATAGGTTCGCATGCTGTGGCTTTCTTTTCAACCCAATTCTTACTGATGTTCTCTTTCTTCCTAGTTTCTCCTTTAATATCATCTCTGTCTCAAGATTAACTAAATATGTTAACTGCTTTGTTACCTTTCGTTTTCATTTTTGCTAAATGCACTTACTCCATCCTTCGCTAATGATTGGTTTGCTGAAGTTTCATACTTGCTTTATATTCTAAATGCCTACATGACTTCAACGCAACCAAGTACTTCTCTAATTCATATGGCCACTACCAACTCATATTGATCTTTCACCCTTTGGCATCTTCGGTTTGGCCACCTTTCTAATTCCACTCTTTCAATTTATATAAGCAAGTTTTAAACATTAATTGTAGCCCTCATTACATTCTTTGTGACAATTGTCATTTTGATAAACAAAAGCATTTGTCTCTCCCTGTAAACAAAAGCACTAGCAATGAAATTTTTTATTTGTTTCATGTTAACATTTAGGGACCTTTTACAGTTCCTTCTATTCAAGGTCACTATTATTGTCTCACAATAGTGGATGATTATTCTTGGTAAAATTGGTTACTTTTATTGCAATATAAACTTGATACAAGAATTCAACTCCAAAGTTTTTTTTTTGCTGTCATTGAAAACCAATTCTTCAAGTCTGTAAAAGTTTCAAGATCTAATAACGGTTCTGAATTCTATACACCACAATTTTATGCTTCAGAAGGTATTATTCATCAAAGGTCTTCTATGGAAACACCTAAGCAAAATGGTTTGGTTGAGCTCAAGCATTACATTTTAAATATGTTTCTAGAGCACTACTCTTCCGATCTAATATAGACATTGCATACTAGTCTTTTGTTGTTTTACTTGCATCTTACATCATTAATTACCTCCCTTCTCCTATTATTCACAACCTAACACCTATTGAAAAATTATATAATGTTTCTCCTTCTTATTCTAACTTCTCAGTGTTTAGTTCCCTCTTTTTTGCCTGCACTACTTTGGCACATAATCGTTCAAAATTGGCCCCTTCAGTTCAAAAAAATATTTTTGGGTTTTCCATTTGGTTCAAAAGCTTATATTTTACTAGACTTTGATACTAATCAAATATTTCTTTCTTGGGATATTGTCTTTATGAACTTTTATTTCCCTTTTAATTAGGCCATGGTATTTCCCCTTTTCCACCAGTTTCCAAGCCCATTATTCAGATCTTTCCAGATTTTTTAGATGACAACGTCCCAGCTTCTACAACAATCAATTGAACCTCCTCCTTCCCCTACATCCCAGCACATATTTCCGCTTTATCTACACCTTTAGCACCCATTTTTCCTCCTCGTACACCTCATCCTCCTTTATATCTACAAGATTATCTTGTATCCATATTTTTAATGCTAACCAATCATCAAGCCAAGGTACGCCTCCTTATCCTGTTTCTTCTATTCTGTCTTATTCCTCCTTTTCTTCTTCATATAAGAATTTATGCTGGCTGTCACTACTGTTCTTTATCCCAAAACATATAATATGTTGATGCTTTATTTTGATGATAACAAAATGATTTCAGGAATTATATAGCTTAAATTGTTGATGATTAAGTGTTCTTGGTAAAACACTCGAGTTCTGTGATCAAATCATCGAGTTTGTGTGAAAATATTGAGGATACTCGAGCACTGTGCTTTAAAACTCGAGTATTAAGATTTTTTACGAGTTAAAAATCAATACTTTCAGACAACGCTCGAGTTTTCATTGAAAGTGTTGATAATACTCGAGTTCTGAACTATAACACTTGAGTATTGTGAGTTAAAACGTTTTTGAGAATTAACACTTTGAGTGGAAACTCGAGTATTAAGAGAAAGTGTTATAAACACTCGAGTAATGTTTTTGAATGCTCTAGTATTGGTGTTAAAATGTGTTATGACAGAATACTTTCATGTAAAACTCGAGTATTGGTGATGAAGTATTGACAACACTTGAGTATTGTGTTGTAATACTCGAGTATCGTGACTTATTTTCAAAAGAATACTCAATACTCGAAGCATAATACTCGAGTTGCAGATGAAAGTATTGCTAACACTCGAGTATTGAGTTTGAATACTCGAGTAGTTAGCCAAAACACTTTAACTCGAAATAGAATACTTGAGTTGTGGAGGAAGTGTTGCCAACACTCGAGTGTTAGCTATCAACACTTGAGTATCGGGCAAATTTTTCAAACTTGGCACAACACTTCAAGCACAACACTCAAGTATTAAGTGAAAGTGTTGGCAACACTCGAGTACTGATTTTTAAATACTCAAATGTCGAGCTCCATTTCTTCTAAAACACAACACTTCCATCAAAACACTCGAGTAATGGCAGAAAAGTAACAACACTCGAATATTATGGTTCCAACACTCGAGTATTGTGACATTTCAAATGTTTTCACTTCAAGTTTTCTTCTAAGCACTCGAGTAGCAGCTAAAAGTATTCCAAACACTCGAGTACAAGAATTTCAACACTTCAGTATTTGCACTGAAATTCAAAAACTTCTGCAACACTCTCAGCAATCACTTGAGTAACTTGAATAATGTTGTGAACACTCAAGTATTATCTCAAAATACTCGAGTAGTGATTTACAAAGTTTCAAAATTTCAAACTTAGACTGGTTTCACTGTCTATCGCTCAAGTATTGTTAAGAAAAACTTGAGTATGCTTTCTCTAACACACTTTTGCCATGACAGCTAAGCCTAGTTCTCCCCGAAACTTTCCTATTTCATGTCTATATTTTTTAAACGTTACCTGCCCTGATAAATGTCTTGCAGAACATTTATTAAACAGTTCAGGCAGTTCAAGGAATGAAGACAAGCAATTAATGAGCTCCAGCACGACGGTTGAACCACAGCATTAATGAAGCGTTTATAGTGTTCAACAACCATAGCCGATGAGAGTAACAGACACAAGCTTCTCTCTAACTAATATTCAAATATGAGTATTGGATATATGCTGATTACTCTTCTATAAAAGGAGAAAGCTTTAAAGGCAGAAAAGAATAAGAATGACAAAATTTATTATACGTCATTACTGCGTGAACTACCTTATGCCATTTCAATGATTATATCTAAGAGCTTCATTGATTTCATTATCCACTCTTCAAGAGAGTTTGTCTCATTCAATTCCTTTGTAAATTTGAGAGATATTCAAGGTTGGGACCTTGAATTTCTTAGGTTGAGTTTTGGTCAGAAAACAGAGAGTGTGAGACTCTGTTTCAGTGAGTATTGTAAGGGGGAGTGAGAATCTCCATTGTAATGGCTGGTGAGCCTGATTTGTTTGTGATTAGTGGATTACAAAGCTCAAAGGTGCTCTGAGAACTGGACATAGGTTAAAGGGACCGAACCAGGATAAATCTCTTTGTTCATCTTTCTTTTTCTCTCGTTGACATTGTTCTTACTTTTGTGTTTTAAGTTTTAAATTTTTAAAGTGACTGATTCACCCCCTCTTGATCAAATCCTACACTCACACAATCAAGCTATTAAACATTCAATCTAGAGGGATGCTATTAGCTAAAGAGTTTTCAAAACCAAGTTCAAAGCCAGTGATAAAATAAAAAGACACAAGGCTAGATCTGTAGCACATGGTTAGACACAAATCGAAGGAATTGATTACGTTGATACCTTATCACAGGTAGCAAAGATAGCTACCCCTTGCTTGTTACAGTGGTTTCTTCATCGATTAAATGTTAATAATGCCTTTTTGCATGGGAATTTACATGAGGAGGTTTATATGGAACTTGGTAAAGGTTTCTCACCTCATAAACAAATTTGGTTTGCAAGTTACAAAAATATTCTTATGGTCTTAAACAACCAATCAACAATGGTAATCCAAGTTGTCTTCGGATTTATTGTCATATGGATATCTCCAATCTACATCTGACCATTATTTATAAGGCCACTTCTATTTCATTCACAGTTGTTTTGGTTTACATGGATGATGTTGTCCTTGCTGGAAGTGATCTCAATGAGATTAACACTGTCAAGCAACAATTGGACAAAGCATTTACCATAAAGGACCTTGATGAGCTGCTTTATTTCCTTGGCTTAGAATTAGCCAGATCCAAAGATGGAACCTTTCTTTCACAAAGAAATTTTGCCCTTGAGTTGCTTGAAGACATGTAATATTTAGCTTGCAAACCTGCTTCTTCTTCCATGGATCCTTGTATGAAGTTATCTAAAGACAAAGGTTAGCCTTTTGATAATCTTCAGGTTTATCACATTTTCAATGGGAGATTACAATACCTCACCAATACACAGCTTGATCTTAGCTTTGCAACACAGCAGTTGATCCAATTTATGGGCTTATTTGCAACAACGTTTGCAAAAGTTAAAACGCATGTTCAATAGTTTTTTCCCGTAAAACGAGATAATCTCCTCCACATATTTACCTTGGTTTGTGTAAAAGTACTTCTCTACTGCGTTCCCAAACGAGCCCTATGTCATATCATTAGGATATACATTTGCAAGCTGTACACAGGGTTTTTTGCTATATCAAATCCTCCCCTAGTGCTGCTATTTTTTCTCTGCTACATTAAATTTAATTGGGATTTAAAACTCAGAAGTTTCGATGACTCAGATTGGGGTAGTTGTGCAAATACGAGACATTTTGTGATTGAATTCACCGTCTTCCTCGGCTCTTCCTTAATTTCATGGAAGGCAATGAAGCAAGCTACTGTTTCGCAGTCTTTCTCTGAAGTTGAATATTGTGCTTAAGTCTCTACCACTTGAGAGCTTCAATGGCTCATCTATCTTTTGAATGATTTTCAGCCTTCCCATATTGATCCAACTTTGCTCTACTATGACAATCAATCTGCTACTCAGATTGTTGCTAATCCCACGTTTCATGAACAAACCAAACACAGTTAGATTTTGGTGTGAGAAAAGTTACAAACCAATGTTATTCATCCCTTCCAATCCATTTTTTAAACCAAGCCATTGATGTACTCACCAAACACTGCATCCTACACATTTTTATGAACTTGTATCCAAGCTGGGCATGGATAATTTTCATGCTTCTACCTGCGGGGGTTTCAAGGATAAAATAACCGTTTTGTTGTTTCTATTATTAAATTAAACTTTGTTATGAATAGTTAAGAGTGTACATGTTACACACACACACACACACACACACTAAGTTTTACATTAATGAAGTCAAGTCAATTCATTTTTCTCATGCACATTTTGTCACAAAGGGAAAGGGAGAGGTCCCTCTCACATGTAGAACCCATGGGATGCAGGATGTTGCCACGAAAGTACTCCCTCCTACTAGAAATATCAAATGACTAAATTCCACGATTGAAAAAGTTGATTAAAATTGGATATAGATGGATATAATCGATGGAAAAATGTAACTTGTTTTCCTAAAACATCCTTATTTATAGAGTGTGATTGGGAGAAAGAAATAGTAGAAAAAAAAAAAGATGAGATATAATGAGTGGAAAATAGAGGTGGTATAGATATATTATACGTAGGGATAAAATTGAAAAGAACGCACTGTAAGACAAAGCCAAACTAAAATCTCAAATTAGATATTTTACCATTCTGGATAAAGTATTAACCACTCCTGATAAGAAATTCACAATTTATTTTATAGTAAATACGTTACTTGAGATTTTGCATTTTGCAAATTCCATTTCTGTCATTTTCCATATAACTTTTTTACTTAATAGAATCAAATTATAAGAATTAATTTTTTTTAAAAAAAATAAAACACGTTTTTGTAGGGAATAGTACAAGTATTGAATTTCTTAACAATCATCAGAAAAAGAATGATTATGTCAATTTCTTAATTAAAATAAATTATTTCTCTTCATGAGTGATAAAACGATTGCATAACAGTAAACAATCTTACACCAATATAGAGCTATTCTCAATTTCTCACAACATACACTCATCTATCGGTACAGTAATATGGACTCAACTCAACTTGTAAGTTGAGCCCACCAACCTACCGGATAGGGTGGGATAACAAAATGTGGGCTGCACAATCCTACGCCATTTAACCTATGGGCTAGCCTACTTTACACACACACATATGTATGCATGTACAAATTATTAAAAACTAATTTTTTGAAGTGAAAATATAAAATGTCAAATCTTTATAAATAACATCATACATAACTGTACATGTTTATTTCAAACTTTCAATATTGTTATTCATTTATTACAGATAAATATCTTTTTAAAAATGTATTTAAAATTAAAATACGTAAATTTTATTAAAGATATTATAATTACTAGGTATATGAAAGTTAACTCAAAAGATGTTTTCTTAGAGTCAACTAACACTAGGTTAATTATTTCTGTATTGTTTATCTTGCTTACCAAAATTTTTGCAGTATATATTAAAACAAAAAATTACAAAAATAAAAATAAAATGGCAGGTTGGCAATTGGTAGGCTACAGCTGGGTTTTGACAGCATGTGGCCACAGCAGGTTAGCTAGCAACCCATACGGGCTCTCAGGAGTTTTTTTGTACAAGAACTAAATATTTTTCTGAGCACAAATATGAAACTTATGATTCAATATTTAACGGTTAATGACAGGTCTAGGAAAGGATCGATATTCAAACGTAAAACAGTTTTTTTAATAGTTAAAAACACAATTTCATAATCTCTTGGCATGAGAGCTCATAAGAAACACAACAGCCAGAGAACAATAGCACAACGATCATTGCACTGTATCACAAGAATAAAGAACAAACCTTTGAAACAAGGTTCAAGACTAATTCAAACTACTGATAGTCATTGGGTAGGGTAATGAAGGAAGACTTCAATTCAGCACAAGTTCTTTGAATTTAAAGATGCAATCTAATGCTTTCTTGAACTCATTTTCTTCCAACGCCACGTTGAATCGACAGTAGCCAGGAATCCCGGTCCAGGAGCCACTGTTTATGCATAAACCAGTGGCTTTGAGAATGGCAGTCCTAATGTTTGAGTCATCAATCTTGAGTTCAATGGTGGCATTCTCAATGCTGTCATCACTTTTTGGTGAAATTTTGAGCTTAATATTCTTGTTGAGGTAGGCCGAGGGCTTCGCCACCAAAGACACACCAGCCGAGGAATCAAGCACATCCCACCCGCATTTCTCGAGAGCCTACGGTCAGTACGAAAGAAAACTATATCAAAACCCTTTCAAGCACACACGTGTTTGGCCTTGTAGATTGTAGGCAGATTTCAGATTCAAAATGATTTGGAAGCTAAAAATCATAGGGAGATTTTTATGGATGAAAATATCTTTGAATCAGAGGGAAAAAAATTCAGAAAACAATTATGTAAAATAATAAGATGCTCGTCCAATCCTTGATGTAAGACTCAATTGAAGAGTTGATCTTGGCCCTAAGTGTACAACATATTTCTAATTTGTGTCAATCTTTTTTCTAAATTAACCCTATTGATATTCCCTCAACGATAATCAAATGAGAGAGAAACAAATTATGGAGAATGATTAGGATGTTTATGCTATATCAACTAACTTAACTAACATCCTTAATCTAATCAAATTAGATAAATAGATTTTACATTTAGGAGCTGTAATATAAATTGCATCCTATTATTTGTACAAAGGTAAGAAAATCTGCATAAATTACTTGGCTGAATAAACATACAACATTTTGTTTCAAGTTCAAATCTGCAAGTTACAATGCGATTATTTCAAAAATGTAAATTGAAAGCCAATCTGGACAGTTCAGGCAACAAAAGGAATATACACTAGCTGCTTGCCATATTATAAAATACAAATTATTAAAAAAAAAAAAATCTAATTTCAACAAAATGGCTTAACATATGTTCATGCTACTTCGATTAACCAAGCATTCAACATAAAACGTTTAACAATTTATCTGAGATTTAAGCCATATAAACCAACCTGGTAGAATTAAAAAGTAAAAACGCTTAAATAAAAAAGAAAAATTACCTCTTTCAAACATTTGTATCTGCCTCTCAATTTCCTTGTGTGCTCAATAGTGGCATCATTTAGGTCTGCTGATTGCTGCTCCATAAGACCCAGCAGCTTCTTTATGGCATATTTAACGGTACTATGAGGTCTGCTTAATCCAGGAAAAGTATAAAACGAGTCAACCAAAACCGGCTCGTTTAGAATC
>JANTPZ010130441.1:0-26755 GCA_025593235.1 Vachellia pachyceras
ATATCTTGTGATTTTCTAAGGTGGCTTAGAATCTTGGATCAAATAATCTTTTGCTAACTTTAATTCTATTTGAATTTCAGAGTTACAATTAAGCAGTGGTTTTATTATCCTTAATTCCTCTTTACTATTCTGGTGGCAGTTAGTAAATTGGAAGTTTAGAAAATATTTTGTGGCAATTCGAGGTGGCTCGGTTGTTGGATTAAAGTTTAATTATAATTCTTTAATTCATTATTTTAACTCCCATATCTATTGAAGTGATGATTGCAGGCGTTGTTGAGTTGGAGAATTGATTTCCATAATCGTTTATTCGTATTTCATTTATCTTCATTTGTTTCACTTATCTTCATATTCAAAAATACCAAAAAGAAGTATTTTCATTTTAGTTTAATTCGTAGTATCCACATAAAATTTCCTCCAACTATTTTTCAATTTGAGTTACTCGCATTTAATTACTAGGATTTCATTTCATTTTATCGGCTCCTCCAAGTGAATACGACCCGAATTGGTGCTATACTACATTAATTCGGTTAAAATCTTTGATGCGGACTTAGGCAACTAAAAGTTCGCTCGTCATCCATCTTTTTTCACCTAATAAATATTTTACATTTTTTAAAAAAATACTCCTTTAGATCCATATTATAAATCACTTTAACTAATTCATTAGAATTGCGAAATGACAGTTAACTTATTAAATATGTTTTAAATTAAAAATATTTAATCTTTATTGATATTAATGTGATTTTGGAGGAGAGAAAAAAAATAAGGAGCCACATGTTAATAGTAATTACACTTCAAGTGACTTATATTATGGATCAAAGAATTCTTCTAAAAGCGCATGACATGGAGAGTACTCTATCAAATCCTTTATATATGCAATGACTATCAAATCACGATAAAGTAAACTATTAGTTAAAACTAGTTAAAAACAATAAATGTGTAAGAAATATAATTTTTCCATGTATAGCTTATTTATATAGAGAATGAGTGTGAGAAGAGACACAATGGGTAAGGAAAGAGATTAAAAAAATGAGTAGAGAAAAGAGGTGATAGAAACATATAAATAATTGAAGTTAAAATGGAAAAAACACATTAAACATTTATATAAATACAACTTGTTGATTATTAAAAGGACTACACTATTTGTGCAAATTTCTGTAAAAGGTTAAATTGTTGAAAAAAGGATTAGGCCACTAACAGTGTGAAGAGAATAGACTAGGGTTGCTGTCTTTAACGTAGTCGTGGTATGCATAATGGTTAAAATAGATTGTAGGGTAAAAATAAATAGCTGGTATTTGGCCGCGGTCACCCATTTGCTGTGTTTATTGACACATGAAGATCTAGAGGTTGTGGTTGTTGAATATTTGAATCTAACTGCCCTGTCCGACATCTAGAGGATGTAGGCAATTTTGAGCTCTTGGATAAACTCTACGTATCCTCTAAGTATTTGACCGTTAGACTTTCGGGTGGACCATGTCTTTGACTAGACGACCTTGAACTGAACTAGCCCTAATCAATTTTTTGGGCATACAATTGTATGAAAATGAACCGGGAGAGAGTACTCTCTATCCCATCATTATAAGAAATTAAAAAGGAGGATACTCCTGAATAGAAGCTTACATGGAAGCAATAAAATATCAAACAGACCATAAATTAGTCAATAGTACATGGCTTGTTATTAAAAATCAAAGGAACATTAGATGGGAAGCACGCATTAATGGAAGGATGGGCAAAGCTAAATGTAGATGAGGCGTCAAGAGGATAAAGTATGTTGTAGGATGTGAAGAGTTAATTAGAGGGTGTGACAGAGCATGCTCAGCCATCAAAGCTAAAATCTAGGGTGTAATAACAAGTTTACAATTAGCTAACATGTTTGGTATACTATCACTAATCCTTGAATGTGACTCTAGTGTAGTAGTCAATACATTGCATAGATTATAAGAGGATAGGTATTCCCATTCGAGTCTATTAAAATGTGTATTGTTAGAATTAAATAGATTATTTGACTATGTACATATTAAGCATGTTTACAAAAAAGGTAATGCATGTGCTGATTATCTTGCAAACGTGAGTTTCGAGTTAGGGGAAGTGGCTACTATGTTTATAAAGCCACCTTGAATAGTGATGATGAAATATTTGTATAATGACTTGTGGGCGTTTCTTTTTCGCGTTGAGTAATGACATAAGTGATATGGGCTCTGTTCCGTATTTAAACAAAAGAAAATTTATAATGCTACATAAACTTACTTTGCAGAGTTTTTCTAGAAACCACCTTGCATTATGGATTAGAGGCAGTAATTTTTTTATTTGATTTCTATCATTTTAAAGAGGAAGATTGAAATGAAAGAAGTGAAATCCAATCTACCAAACACTCCTCAATAATCCAGAAGCAGCACTGGATGAGTCGTACACTTCTCTTCTTCGGAAATTGTCATCAATGAACCCCTCTTTTCGCCTTACACACACACACACACACACACACACAAAATTCCTTCACATGATTTTACGTTAGATTTGTCCAGATTCTACAAATGAGAATAGACATTAATTGAGTAGGAGAATATCATAAGAATATCATAAGTTTGTTAGGAGATGAAATCAATTACAGTTGTCTATATGATTAAATAAAATTAAAAAACAGTCCTAGCATACAAATTTATCCGTATTAATTCAAAGGTAAGTTTAGAAAAATTAATTAATATGGGAACTGAGTCTTCTATTCAGGATCAAGGCCAACTCTCTAATCCGATCTTATATTAAGGATCCAACTAGTGTAATCTTCCATGATTGATGGGTTTTATTTTTATACTCTAGGGTCTTATGAATATGACTTTTAAATAAAAGAAAGGGCGAAAATAATTTTCTTGATCGCAAAATTGGAAATACGCACAGGAGATAGAGACATATAGTGGTAGTGATAGAGATATTTATTGAAAATCATCATACAGAAAAACGATTTAAATCCATTTTAGTTCAATGAAATCCTATAAAAAAATATAAGAGCTGTACTTTTTTCCCATTAATTGACTTATTTATGGTAAATATCTATTTGCAGGAATAAAAGGCCGAAGATGACTTGGAGCATACTGTTTCAGGCATTTCTATGTGGCCTATTCGGGTATGTATCAAACCAATAATTATTCAGGCCATAAAAGTTAATTGAATTTTGTTTTGGTGTTTATGGTTAGAAGGCAATACTCCCTCCCATAATTTTTTATAAGATATTTGTAGAACAGATTTTTTGAAGTCCTTTTCATAAGACATTCTATAAGATATTATTGCACTTTTTTATATTCTCTTAATTAATAATTTTGGTTTTGATAGAGATAAAAAAAACTAATTAATTTAAAGTTAGTTCTTTGGCCAAATTATCGATTAGAAGATGTACCTTGTATGAATCGCTATTGGTTTGATACCAATAATGGCAGCCGTTTCAGTATGGTAAGGATCCATATGTATCCACAATTGAAAATTCGTTAATCTACATTTTTTCTTTCTTTTTTTTTCTATTTCTCGTAACATATCTGGTATGCGAAAAACAAATAGATGCACATACGCATTGTCTTACCCTCTATTCTGAGACACGATACTAATTCAATGATATATCCTATCCATTAGTCCATTAGAAATCAACAAAATCTTCTTATTTGAAGTCTACAATTTTGCTTTTGTTAATGTATAAATATAGATATATTTTTCAAAGTCGATTCTAAACTTTTTAAAAGACGAGTTTAGTGAGGATAAAATTAAAAATCACCCAATAAATACTTGCTCTAGCGATGAAGCAGCTAGATCACAAGGTGAGTCAATTGAGTTTGAATACCGTCTTGCTCAAAATATCCCTGAGGAAAGGTAACTTAGTTGTAAACACTTAATTAAGATTACTAGTCGATTACCCAAATACTAGGATCTGATTAAATTAGAAACTACTGATTTTCAGAGTTTTAAGCCTATCTTAGTTTTGGTAAAAATGTTGAAAGCGACTTGTTAAAAGATAAGAAGAAATTCATAACGGGAATGTCTCTATACTTTTGCTCCAAAAAAAAGGGAAAGAAATGTCGCTATGCTGGTAGCGGTACACGACTCTCTTTCCCCACCCTTCCTTGGAGTATGACTATTTTCTACCTCAAATTACACCTTTAATTGCTTCTCTGTCACCCACCATTTAAAGTAATCTTATTCTTACTTTTTTCAAATAAAAGATGTGGCTATATTTTTTTTGGTCAAAAAATGTGGCTATATTTTATTTTTTTCCCACTCGAGTTCAAAACGATTGCGTATTTAATTGGCTATTTCTATAAACCGTTGAATACTTATTCCGACTTCTTGTTTATTTCCATGTATAATCAAGTGACAATCAATACTTCCATTTCATGCTTTCTACAAATAATTATTCAGATTATGTATTATTAGCGAGAAAAAATTAAATGTATTAATTACAATACTAATTAAGTAATTATTACTTAGAGGAGTACTGTCACAGAACTTTTACTTGGAATCATTGGCTTTAACTTCTGCAACATTTGCTTCGGCCATGGCCAATCTTACTCCCGCCATCGCGTATCTCATGGCGGTCTCATTGCGGTGAGTTATTCATTGAATTATTTGTGTTTCTTCATAAAACTTGTATTTTTATATGTTTATTTTTTTATCATCATTGTATGTATTTGAAAATTCCGTTTAGGATCAATGAGTTTACAGATTCTGAGGTATTTTACGGGTTTTGAGATGGTTTTTATACATTTTGAGATGATTTTTACATATTTCGATATAGTTTTTTTTATTTACATATGCCATTAGAGAAACGGTGTTCCCAAATAAATACATTATCTTTGCAAAGTACTACAATTGAAGATTAATGCTTTGCACTCTTTAAAATATATTCCTTTAAACGTTGGAACATACTAGACTTAAGAACAGTACCAGGACATGTCAAGATCATTGGAACAGTAATAGCAATAGGAGGGGGCATGATTCTAACATTCCTCAAAGGCACAAAAATAAACACAGGCTCCTTCCACGTCAGCACATGATCATAGTGATGGACACGTGGCATCACTATTAGCTCCCTCTGGTATTAAGCCTCTCGTAGGCGCTGTCCTTTGTTCTCTAGGAAGCAGCGGTACTTATGCTTTATGGCTTATCATTTAGGCTATCTCTCTCATTTATCTACATAGGGTTTGTTCCGTGGGGTGTTTAGAAAAGTCAAACATATGTTTAATAGTTTTTTTGTAAAACAAGATAATTCCCTTCACATATTTATCTCGACTTACATAAAAATACTTATTTACCGTATTCTCAAATGGTTACATGGTTATCTTTATTCCGTACCGTCTCTTTCTCTCATTTATCTATATGTTTATCTTGGTTTTGTACTGCAAATTTGACCTTTTTTGTTGTTGCAATGATACAGGCCAAGATGAGCAAGAGTTACCCATGTTATTACTCAAGCATAGCTTTAACGAGTCTCATGGCAGCATCCTTATCAACTGCATTTGCTTTCAGTCTTGAGACAGATTTGGCTTGAGAAGCTATATCTTGGAAGGTATTCTTTTATTTTCTAAAAGGCATATTTGATATAATTATTTGGGAAAGTTAATTTTTTTTTTTGGCCTTTTTGCTTTGACTTGAAATAAATCACTCTCTATAATTTTGATCTAATATAATTGAGTTACTTTGATTTACTATAACTCAATTTTTATAGTTTTAATAATTTTATAATTTTGTCCTTGAATTTATTATATTCTATATGAATTTATTTTCTAAAACATAGTGACTTAATCGTAAAATGATTTAAACAATAGAGATTTAGTTACAATAAATTAAAGTTTAAAGACTGAATTCTAAATAAATCAAAGTTATAGGACCAAAATATTAATTTCCTCTAATTTTTTTGGGCAATTTGTGAATTTGAATTATATGTTTAAACGACTTAATTCATATTTTTTATGACTTGGCTTTACAAAATTGCAGTCTAATAGGAGGTTTGCTGATAGTGAGTGGATTATATACATGGTTCTATGGGGCAAAGGCAAAGAGATGAAGAACATGAAGTAACTTATTCCATCATTGAGCCTTCATGAAATCATAGTGGGATCTCCAACACAAGATAAAAACTGATGTGAAATATGCTTCGTTTTCTTTGTTAGTGATTTTGATCATTGAATCGTTCATCAAGAAAATGCTAGTGAAGTAGCTCATGATAGCTGGAATTAATGGTAGAAGCTATGAGAGGAAGAAGCAGCAGTACGATAATGGAATATGAAATAATGATTAATTAGTATTTTAGATATCTTCAATATTTAGTTATTAATTAATTTAAATTTATGTTATCTTTTATCATTGATGGTAATTGTATTCTACAATAATGTTCTACCATTAGTTCTCATTTATTATAATTGCATTATGGAATGTTTCGTTGTTAATTCCTAAGATTAAGTTGATGACTATAAGTAGCATTTCAATACATTTGCTCTCTACTTCTTATGAATTGAATGATATTGCATATTGAGTTTCTCCCTATCTAAGATTTCTATCCCTTCTCTACTGGTTTGTTTCCTCCTCATTTCTTGTTATCCTTCCTCATATTTTCTTCCTCTTTCTCCTCTCTCCTTCTCCTTCCCTGGTATCAAGGGAACATTTTTTCCCTTAAGGTGTGAAAATAGTCATATTCTTCTCTTGAATGTGTGTCTGGCACCATATATTTTGGGTGCAAAAATGCCCATGAATTCTCTAAAATTGGGGAAAAAAATACAATATATGTTAAATGAAGTAAACTCTCATTACTTTTAAATTTGATGGCTTTCACATGATTATTTTTAAATGTTTATTTAATTAAAAAACTCGTCTCATTCTCTCACTCCCTCGACAGCTCTTCCCCATCCTATCCTTATCTCTCCCCCTCCCTCGCTCTCCTTATTTATAGTCTCATCTCTCACTCTTCACCTGCTCAAATCTCATTATCATTAGAATGTATTGGTGAAATCGTCAGAAGGATGTAGAGGAAACTTGCAAGGTTTAATTCATGCTTGGTTACATGACACTGGTATGCCGGAGACTGGGAGAGGGCCATGCCGAGACTTCAACTTGTTCACAATCTGGGGGAGTCTTCACTCATGTATATATTGTTTACTTTTTGATGTATTGAATCTTCTCATTATGGTTTTTGTTTAAGAATCCTTCCTGGTTTCGGGGATTGGTAATGCTATTGCTGGGTACATATATTACATGTCTAAATTAATTTTTATGCCATTGGATTGTTAATTTGGTTTTGTGCCTTTCTTTGAAAGTTTTCAGTTCATATTCTTCTCTAGAAACTATGGATTGTAATAAAGCAACTTGAATGTTTGGCAAAAAAAAGGCAACCTGAATCAAAATATTCCATCGCACCAATTTTCAAAACCTTAATTCAAATAAGTGGAAAGTGGGATCTACAATGAGATTTGATCATGTGAAGAGTGAGTTGAGACGAGAAATTGAGAAAAAGAGGGAGGGGGCAGACGTTCGGAAAAAAGAAAAGGGAAGAGAGGATGGGGAAGAGGGACCTAGTTAATGTGTTCATCGAATTGATGAGCTCCCCAACACATTAGATATGAACCATCCAAATTTGTTTTTGGACAGTCTAGATATGATTTTTTAAAACTAACAATTTTTTAATAAAAATTATTATTTAAAAATATGATAGTTAATAAATTAATTTTATTTCAAATTTTATACCCATTAAATAAGTTTTATCATAGAAATAAAAAATTAAAAAATTAGGTATAAACCATACAAATTAGATTTGGACAATTCAGATCTAATAGGTTGAAGTGCTTATCACTTTTGATGAGCATCTAACCAATTCCTAGGGAAGAATGTTGAGTGGAAAAGAGATTGAGAGGAGCTTTCTATTAAATAATTATTTAAAATAATCACATAGGGTTGATCTCTTATCGTTTAAAAATCAAATTTAATATTTAAGATTATACAAATAGTGACACAACCTCAAAATCTAGAGTTCTATGGAGTTTAAGTGCCTCTAGATATCTAATCAGTAAATTAACTCACAAACTTAAAGAGGGTTCTGTAATCCTAATATGAATCAACTTTATTATCTGAACTATTAATTATTTTGATTTTCTTATCAATTAAATTGGAATGCCGTGAGATGAAAAGAAGAAGGCGAATTACTAGTAAAAATTCTCCCTAGGAGTTTATGAATCTACCTTCATTATTTATTAATGGATGAGTTCACATCTGTCGTGATAAAAGAAATGAATCCATATAATAATCAAGTAGACCGATCAAAAAGCATATGCATGGCCCTTTCTAAAAATAACATCAAATGATGCTATTCATATATTGTTTACCATCTACAGATTTGAAACCTCATAAATACTAAAATTAATTGTTACTCTAAATCAGGAAATTCATCTCCAAACAGTTGCTAAGATAATCAGAATACAGAAAATAGTAAAAGGATCCGAAATGTATCACATATACATTTCACTAATCAAGACAATATTAATCTCAGAGTGTGAATCTAAAACCAGAATAGTTACATAGTGAACTACCTATAAAAACGAAGCTCTAGCATCATCGTAGCTCCTAGGGAAGCGAAAAATCTATCCGGTCATGGAGAAGACAACGACGAATTCAACCCCACGATCAGCCATGGCGGAGGACGACGGCGATGAGAACAAAACAGAGAAGAGGACGGAATCTCGGAGGGAGCCGAGAGGGAAAGGTGAGTCGAGAGAGAGAGTGTGTGAGGGATAGTGAGTAGAATAGGATACGAGCCTTGTTTGGTAACATTTCTGGTGAGTCCAAAAAACCATTCAACGGTGTCTTTTCGAAAAATGAGATAATTTTCTTCATATATTTACTTTACCTTATGTAAAAATACTTATCCATCGTATTCTCAAATCAGTTAATGACGGTGAAGTGAAGTTCGAATGTGAAGGATCCCCCGAATCTGATTCTAATTCCTTTAATTTGCCCCCCAAAACGAAGTCGTTCTGAACTCTGGTCCTTGTTGCATTTTCTTCATTTCGAGTCCTTGGGTGTAATTTCCTTTGGCCCTTTAGTTGCTATTTCCTTTTTCCAAGATTTGAATTCCATTTTCCTCCCAAGTGTCCTACAAACAAATCATTATATTGCACAATCATGAGAAATCACAAAATAATTAAGTAATCACTATCAATCCAAATTACCTCAATAACTGTATTCTGAAGACAATAATCCCAATTAAATCTCTAAATAAGCTATGAAAATATGTGTTAAAATAGGGATTTATCAATGGCTCACCAAATTAAGACAATTTCTACACTCTTTCTCCTATCCCACTTCACTTGTGTGCTTCTTATAGTGCTTGTTTAAGAAACCTCAAAAAGCACTTTAAAAAACCAGTTTTATATGAAACTTTGTAAAATAATTTAAAATAAGTTAATCCAATTATTAATTGTTCAAAGCTCAAGTATCTTGTAAATTGGCCAATGGCCACTAGAGTGGAATGAGAATTCTTAATTCTTAAAATGAGGAGTTTATCTCTTGGGTTCGTTGTTGAACCAAAAATTTAACCATAAATTATTAAAAAAATAAGTGATAAGCTTTTTGCGGCATTTTTTATGGTTAGGGTTCTCAATGGGTGATAATTTTATGGGAAAATTAATTATTTAATCCTTATACTTTCATTGATTTGTAATTTAACTCTTATAGTTTGACTTGTTGCAACTCAACCATCGTTTCGTTAAGTTTATAACCTATTCCTTATTATTAAATATGGGTTGAATCACAAACTTGATGAAAGTATAAAAATTAAATAACTAATTTTTTTGGAAATTTTATTGATACCCTTCCATCTTGAATATTATTATAAAGCATTTAATAAAGAGAGAGAGTGTGTGTGTGATGCTTGACTGATAAATAACTCACTTCTTTAACATGTATAAAAATAGTTAAAATATTGAATTTATTATAAAATTTAAATAATTTTTAATATTCAGGTCCCAAATAGAAAAATTAATGAACAAAAGGTCCTAAAGATTCAAAAAATTACCATAAGGTCCTAGAAGTAATTACTGAGGTTGTCATTAATAACCTTACCAACCTTCATTAACAACCTCAGCAGCTACTCCTGAGATCTTATAGTAATTTTGTGAATCTTTAAGATCTTTTATTCATTAATTCTCTTATTTGGGATTTGATTGTAAATTTCTCTATTAACTATATTAAACTCCATATTTATTCTGCTTTCTTTCACTAATATAATTATTAAATATTGACATATATGAAAACGTATATAATGTTCATTGAAACCAAACATGTTATAGAAGAACTAAAAATGCCCTCTGAAATACGTCTTATCAAAGAGATGAGGTGGAAGGAACCTTGTCGTGGGGTGACAATCATGTTACACTGAATCTGAGGAGAACTTTATTAATCACATTTGCCAAGTGATGAGTCCACCTCAAAACACCAATGGTTCCATTTTTTAATTAAAAAATAGGCATAATGGAACATGCTTTTTCAATAAACAATCATTTTACACTCAAAGCCAAATTGTTATATTATTCTGGATCTTTGCAGATAGATCGTAACATAATTAATTACATCCCATATTGAGGATCACAAGTTAGCATAATCGAACAATATGCATCTCGAATATTTCAAACACATTTTTCTAATTTCCTCTAAACCACCAAAAACTTAAATTATAATCCACCAGTCTCGTGGCTAGATGTGAGAAGTCTCTACTCTCATAATAATGACCTTATCGAGTCCATTTTTAAATATGAATATGAGAGGAGGACGTAATATTACCCTTTTGTAGAAGTGCTAGATGACAAGTGTAGGGTTTTGGAAAGAGGATAAACTGATGCACGACGAGAAAAGGAAAGGGGAGAAAGGAAAAGGAAGAGAGATAAAAAGACTAAAAAGGATGAAGAGAAAGAAAGAAATGAGGGAGAAATTAGACGGCTAGAGAGAAAGAAGGAAGGAATACTCAAATATCAATTTATTCAATTCATTAGAAAGTGTACAAAGCAAGTGTATGCTTTAAAGCAGAGGCCTTAACCCAATCATCAGAATTAACAGTTCAACATTCTAGAGTCATAAAATCAAATGCGATGACACTTAATGATGAAGGATAACAATCAAATCAACATTAAAACAGAAAATTTCTAAATCTTCTCCCATAGAGCTAAGTGTCTGAAACTCCTAATTAACCATTTTCTCATATGCCATCAACAACACATCATAGGCTAATTTGTTCCACCTTTGGGTTCCGATTCACTTGCAATTTCTGATCAGTGATTGATAGGTCACAATCCCTAACAAATTCAACCTCATCACTATTGGTGTTAAGATGGCTGCTTTTATTATCATCTGTTGGTGAAATCACTATGATCTCAGGAAGGCTAGCCGTCTCTACTGGGATAAGTTGCTTCATGTTCTTCATCTCTTTGCCTTTTCCCCATAGAGCCATGTATAAACCACTCACAATCAACAACCCTCCTATTATACTGCAGTTTTCAAATTCCAAATCATAAAACAGATAAAGTAAGTCATTTAAGCATATAACTCAAATAAAGTGTGTGTACAAGCGCACATATGCACATGGTTAATTGTAACTTAGTTTTAGACTTTAACTCGGTTAAAATTAGTTCCTAAAGTGTTGCAGAAACCGAGTTACAATAAAGATAAAATTGTAAGAACCAAAGACGAATAAAAAATTGTATGCATAAATATACCTTCCAAGATAAAGCTTCTCATCCAACATGAAAGGACCAGCTATGGCCACAAAGAGAAGATTGAGAGGGTTAAAAGCAGACACATAAAGAGGCCCTTTCTTGTCCACGCACCATGCCATCACCACCACCATTATTCCAGAAACAATAACTCCCTATATACATAAAAGATTAAAATTCACACGAATAAAAATTAGATTTAACCTAAAAAAAACAGTATCAAAATGAAATATAAAATTCATAATGAATCATTTTTCACAAATTATAAACTGTATGACTCATTCATCAAATTTCGTACCGCGTAGACCACTGTAAGAAGCCTGACATCCCAACCCAACTTCCATTGAGACAAATCTCTCTCAAGACTAAAAGCAAATGCAGTTGAGAAGATTGCTGAGATGAAACTCATTAAAGCTGTGCTTGAGTAATAACATGGGTAACTCTTGCTCATCTTAGCCTGCGGTTATTGCAACAACTTTAAAAGGTCAAATTTGTAGTACAACCCAATGATACCTAATCCCTGTAGTCCAAACTATAATTAGACACCTTTAACTATTTCACTGACATCAAGGAGGAGTAGTTAGCTCATTGATTCCATCCCCATATAAAAAAGTTTTTGAACTTTGCCCCTGTTTAAATATGTCTCGCATCTCTCTGTTTTTTTTATCCAGTGTGGACTACCGATAACTAGGGATAAAATTAGAAAATGTTATCCATAACTTATATTACAAAGAAATGATTTTTTTTCTAGAATACGCACTGTATTTTGAACCGGAGGGAATGCGGATAAATGAGTGTGGGTTAATATAATATTCATTTTGAGAGAAAGAGACCTGAATTATAAGCCATAAGGCGTAAGTAGCACTGCTTCCCAGAGAACAAAGGGCACCCAAAAGAGCCTTAATACCAGAGGGAGCTAGTAGTGATGATGCCACGTGTCCGTTATTATGATGATGTATGAGGCTGACGCGGAAGGAGCCTGTATTTATTTTTGTGCCTTTGAAGAATGTTAGAATCATGGCTCCTCCAATTGCTACTACTGTTCCAATGATCTTCAGTTGTCCTGCTGCTGTTTTTAAATTCAGTCTTTCCAAACTGTCCAAAGTTAAAAAAAAAAGAATACACTTTAATGACACCAAAGCATATAGAATACAAATAATTTTCAATTATACTTTTCAAAAGATAATGATAAAAAATGAATAATTGAAACTATAAATTTAAAAGTAGATCATCATCATTTTATTGTTATTAAGAATAAGATAAGAAAATAAAAAATAAAAGTATAAAGAAACAGAAATGCAATGACACTCACCGGTAAGAGATGGCAATGATAAAGGTGACGGCCGGAGTAAGATTGGCCATGGCGGAAGCAAATGTTGCAGAAGTTAAAGCTAATGATTCTAAGTAGAAGTTTTGTGAAAGTACTCCTCTGCATAATTATTAGAATAATATAATATCAGTTAATTTATGTTGTTTTTCTCACTAATAGCTCATAATATGAATATATTTTTTTAATTAGAAAGGTACCTACTAATGGCTGAAGGTTACAAATAGTTAGAATATATTAACTTGTAACCTTCATCCTATCTGAAGTTTTCATACCACCATTTTGTTAAGTCTTTTAATTTGACTGATCTGAAAATTGTATGCATGTAAAGAATGAAATGTAAGTATTGACTGTCACCTAACTATAAATGGAAATAAGCAACAATTTCGGAATAAGTTTTTAACTATTTATAGAAACAGTCTATTAAATAAAATAACAGCCACCTTTTTTAAGAAAATAGAATAAAAAAGTTTACTTTAAAAGGTGGATGACACTGACTCTGAGGCAATAAAAGGGTTTGATATTTCTATGCTTTTGCCACTTGATAGTTTGTTCTCCAACGAAACAAGCATCGATTGATAGCAACATTAAAAAAAAAAACAAAAGAACAGAGAGAGAAAACATAGCGACAGGACTTCACTTATTATAATCATCATTTGAACAATTAAAAAGCCAAATTTAGAAAACATGAACCAACAATACTAAATAAAAAACAAATTGATATTAATGATTTGATGCATACCCAAATAATCCACACAGCAATGCCTGAAACAGTATGCTCCAAGTCATCTTTGGCCTTTTATTCCTGCAAATAAATATTCACAATATGCATAACTAATTTAATGGGAAAAATATCTCTTATGGCCATTTCCACCTTTATAATCAAGAAAAGTATTTTTACTAAATGCTTTTCTTTCGTTTAAAAAAAATCATGTTCATAAAACGCCCAGAGCATTAAAAAAAAACTGTCCACCGGACGTGGAATGGAAGATTATTCTTGACGCAAACTCACGACATAGCAACTTAGTACGATGAATCATATTATTATACTATAACACATGAAAAGATGTGTGTGTGTGTGTGTGGTACAGTGCCCACATGATTCAACTACTCTGACATGAACATCGTAACACGAGTGTCTGAGTCTGTGTCTATGTATATATGCTACAAATTAAATCTTATATTTATAATCAGACGACGTAGCGTATGCACTCAACACACCCATTCAAGATAAACTGTGACATAAACATTGTACCAAGTGTGTGTGAGGGTCTCTATGCATGTGGGTAAAAGAAAAGAAGTAACCTTTCAAGAATGAGAGGCAGGGGAGCAATGAAAGCAGTGGCGAACATATAACGATAGGCAATGACGATTCTCAGGTTCATGCCGTCGTTGACGACGAGCTTGTACAGCACATTGATTCCGGCGTACGTCAGCTGAAGCACCGCCATTAACATCGTCGGCTTCAACCCCTCAACCACACTCCAAACACCCGCCATCTTCGTCGTTAGCAAGGATCACGAGAGGCTAATGAAGGAAGAGTGAGTGTTTCTGGAAGGCGAAGGAGGGGATTTATGGAAGAAGGGAAGGGAAGCGATCATGCTTTCCACGTCAGGGTTTCATCCACCACTGCGTTTAGACAGTGGAAAAGGCTCTTGAGTGTGTATAGACAATTTGGCTTATTTCTTTATTCCACGTAGTGTATGGAACACTTGAATATATTTAATAAATCAGTTATTCTAGCTTAATAATCATATAATTTCTTAAGCATACTTCGTTGAGGTAATTATCTACATTATTTATTCTAGCATGGTTATGATGTTAGTTTTTATGCGTACTTGGGAATCTAATGGGAGAACGATTTTACAGATTCTGAGGTAAGTATGTAAGAGGAGCTTTGTCTTGACCTTTGTGCAACGTGATCAGAAATGCATTCCCAAAACACTTTGATGGTGATTGTATGCTTTGATTTTTGGGAAATCTGGTTCTTTGATCTCCATCCAACAGTTATTCTTTTTCCCCATAAATCATAGGTATTGAACCAAGTCTAAAACACTGACGCGCACCAAACATGGATACTTTTCTAATAATGATTTGAATATTGATTTAACAGTAATAAGAGATTGACACGTCCTATTAAATGCCATCTGTTGAAATCGGACAATTATTCTACTCATGTTATTACCAGAAAAATGTTATTTAGCGACGGAAAAATCCATCGTTAAATGTCTATTTTCCATCAGAAAATTTCCATTTAGCGACGGAAAATATTAGTGATACTTTTTTTAGCGACAGATTTTCTATCGCTAAATGGCATTTTTCCTGTAGTCATAGCTTCATTTCATTGTTAATTAAATTCGATTGTTGCTTGTATCTCTTGTAAACTTACAAACCAACTTTTAAATTCATAGAACTTGTAAAAATTTACAGCTTAACTAGTATCTCTATAAAACTTACAACTGATGTTCCTTTGTAGACACAAATCACAAACTTTTAGTAATAAATAATTAACGACTTATATATTTACCACCTCTGGTTTGAAATATATTTCAATAATGTCTACCTCACACAGACCACCAAAATTCGTTAAAGTGTTAGTTAAGTTAATAAACACCCCCCAAAGTTACCATTAAATAATGGTTAAGCTCACTTGCTCTAAATCTTAAACTTCTTTTTCTGTCAAAATGTCAACGAGAAGTCTTTGAAGAAAACTAACATTTAATGACTTTAAGATTGACACTCACTTGTCCTTTGAGACTTCACGAAGAAAGTGGCTTGAGTAATACTCTATTAGTATCGGATAGTAATTAATTAATTAATTAATTATTGTAATGGAGAATACTGGCAAACACTGATACAACTTGTATTTGATAATAATGGAGGGATCATAAGTAGATTCAATGTTCTATAACTATATTTGCATCTGCGATTAGATACATACATTATATATATTATATCCGAACTCTGTTTTAATTAATGTTTGTAGTGGCGGCGTGAACAAACAGGAAAGAGAAATAATAACCCATAAGACCCGAAAAAATTAATAAAGCATTATTGAAGCACAGAAAATGGCAAAATACATGTACCACTAGCTATTTGAGCAGCATCTTACATTTTTATTAAAAAATATGGGAAGTTGAAAAGGACAAGAAGTGAAGAAGTTAATTCCATAATACTTGGTTCATTACGATGTCTACATACATGCATGTATCGCTATTTAAGAATTTTATTTTAAAATATACAAAAAGGGAAAAGTGAACATAAAAAATGATATTGTCCAATATTAGTATATTACCACATATCTGGAAGTTATGTGACCCCAAGATGAGAGATCCTAGGGAAAGGACTCTTGTACTGATTCGTTGGAAGCTAGGGTCAATGACTTCGGCCTTGGGTTTAATTTTTTAACTTTGGATTGAGTGATAAAAGTATGTTTGTTAAAAATTTAATTTTATTTTGAACATAAAACAAATAATTTGATAAAAGTTACTACTAGTATTATGATGAGGTTTATCTATCACTTTACATCAATGATAGTTATTTTTCTAATATGATTTATAACCTATGAAGTATGTTATATGTGTTTTATTTCAAGTACTTTTATATCATTAACACAAACAGGACCTATGTTTACATACTTTTATTTTTGAAATTAAATTTAGATAACTCAGAGTTCTTTAGATGATATATATACATATTGAAAAATACATTTAAACGAGGCCAAAAAAAAAAGGAAAACAATCTTAAATACATAATCTCTGTAAACAATTTGGATTTTATGATATTTAAAAGATTTTTTTGAAAAAAAATATATATAATATAAAATTTTATAGGATGAAAGATATGTATAATGAAAGGATTATATGAAAATCATAAAAGATTTTATATGTTGAATAATATATGATAAAAAATTTAAATAATATAAATTTTGATATATTTACTAGTAAAAATTTAAAAAATATGAATAAAGTAAAATTTCATATATGCGTTGACAAAATATTATATGACCCTTCTATTTGTATTCAAAATGAATTTAGTAATTAAGAGATGTTAAGTCTAGTAGAAGGAACTAGTCCTTTACAACTTTGATGAAGTAAATTTAAATTTCCGCTAAAAGATATGTCAACATTCAATCTTGATAGTACCTCAAACACGATTACATTTGATATAAGGATACATGTATTTAGTAAAAAATAAAATTTAGTAAAGGACAACAAGAGAAAAGAGAGGTTTTAAAAGAATTTAATTCCCACGTTAGGGATACTAACTCCTTAGCTTTTTTGAAAATGGGCAGCTAGCGCTCGCATGATTGGGTTTTTAGAATATACATTAAAAGAAATAAAACAATATTGAAACAACATGTGCTAAATGGTTTTTAATTAGCTAAAAGAACTTTTGAAATGACCAAAGCTCTATCCAACTTCACTTTAAAACGATATGAATGATGTCAGGCGAAGAAACGCTCATATAATAAGATTTGGTCAAGAGAAATATCAAGAATTAGTGGCTCAATAATTAATCAATAGTTACAAAGTGGATACAAGAATTATATGGGTGTGAGTGGAACTTAGATCCTCTTCATCACCCATATAAAACAAACACTTTTATGATATTTTTTAATTTCTTTTACTGATATAATTAAGTTATCTTTTTCTCTAGTAGGTTGCATTTGATCGCAATACAAACCATTGGTGGAGGGGAACAAATCCTTATTAAGAAGGTGAGGAGCACATGACAAATGTGCGTGTGTGGAGATAACAATATTGGTGAAACCCCTTATAATTAGACTAATGACATGAAAGCTCTTTGATAATTAGGAGGTCATGAGTTCAATCTTGCTCATAATCTTAGGATGTTAACGCCTAACCCTCTAATTCAAAATAAAAAAGAAGAGGACATTTGGCTGCATTGATGGATAAGTATAATAACTTTAGATCCTCTTCATCACCCATATAAAACAAACACTTTTATGATATTTTTTAATTTCTTTTACTGATATAATTAAGTTATCTTTTTCTCTAGTAGGTTGCATTTGATCGCAATACAAACCATTGGTGGAGGGGAACAAATCCTTATTAAGAAGGTGAGGAGCACATGACAAATGTGCGTGTGTGGAGATAACAATATTGGTGAAACCCCTTATAATTATACTAATGACATGAAAGCTCTTTGATAATTAGGAGGTCATGAGTTCAATCTTGCTCATAATCTTAGGATGTTAACGCCTAACCCTCTAATTCAAAATAAAAAAGAAGAGGACATTTGGCTGCATTGATGGATAAGTATAATAACTTTTGTAATATTGCAAAGTGATAAAAAGAAAGGTAGGATCACTAACATGCATTACTTATAGTAAAACAGGTGTTAGCCGCTTAATACGAAGTCTCAAGTTCAGGTTTGTGTAAATGGGAAAGATGTCTTTTGGGAAACTTATCTCTAGTTTAGTCTGATACGTGATAATACTTGAATTTAACTGAATTTTATATCTATCACTCTGATCATTATTATAAATATATTTTTAGAAGAAATAATAAATTGCCTTAAAAGTAACTTTACTGAGAGATTACTAATGAATATTTTCAGTTTTATCGTTATTTAACTCTCATTAGAAAGAGAGAAAGATGAGAAATATGTGGGAATCATTTGTAAACGTTGAGAAAGAGCAAATTTTAATACGAGTAAATTTAAAATTTTTTACCAATTTAAGATATATTTAATGATTTAACTAACAATTAGTTAAAATATATTTATAATAAGGACTAAATTCATGTTTAAAAAGGGGGAAATAGAATCAATATCTAGGCCTAATGGAGCCCATAAATTTTTTTTGTGGGCTATATATAAAAAAAATGAGGCAGTTTTGTTGGCCTCTCGAGAGATACGAGTCTATGACTTGCAGAGGAATATATGTATTATAGATGCGAAGCGCTGGGTCAAATAATGAGTTTTGAGGGATTTGTTGGAGTCATCTTGGTAAGAATGGACCTCTTATCTCTCATATTTGATCTTTGCTCATAATCTCATTTTTTTGGGTGAAGGCTCATAATCTCATTTTCTATAAGTGTAGCTATATCTAATGGAAGATACTAATTTTTCATAACATGGTGAATCAAGATTTAAAACCCTAATCGAAAAGATTTCCACATTTAGTAATGATATTATCTTAAATAAGGTTACCACTAATAGGATACTACTCTAGCACATATTATATAGAACACTTTTTAAAAGATACTTTCGATCCTTTTTATTAGACATTTGATGGTTTTAAAAATACTTAATAGTTTATTATGTTAATACAATATTTGATCGTTCAAATTTGCCCCTATTTTAGTTTTGTTCCGTTAAAGGTAAAATGGTTTAGGTTTTTATTAAATTATGATGAATTTTTTCTAATACAAAAGACCAAATTTTTTTATAATATAACGAGGGATCTTTTAAATGAAATGAAACTTAAGGGATCAGAATTTAATATTTGAAATTTGTATGATCAAAATCAAAACCAGAGTAAACTTAAAGAATTAAAAATTGTATTAACCATTTTTTTCATATATACCTATTCATATTTAGTGGATGCTTAGATTAATCTATTTCAAGTCATCCTGAACCAAAAACGTTGATTTGGAGATCCATATATCAGCACTCATGATGACCCTGAGTAAAAAGAAGTGATCCCTTTTATGCTTTTCCATACATTTGAAAGATTGAATGAACTGGCCTTGATAAAACAGTACATGTTTAGCATATTTTGGAAGAAGCTGATTTATGGAAAACAGTAATCCATCCTTCTTGATGTATCTTAAAATCACTAACAGTTGACGCAGATTATGATGACACTTTAGGAGAGTGCTTCTCAGCCAAAAAGATGGTCCCACAAGCTTCAAGACTGGATTTGATTTCTTCGGAGACTTTGAAAGGATCAATTTTCTTACTCTCATGAAGAGAATATTTCCTTTTTTTTGTCCAGATAGTGTTAATTAGAATCATAACTGTCTTTATCATATGATCATGAGTCATAAATGAAGATGGACAAGTGTCTCAATTAACCATTCTTTGGAAGTTTTGCAGTCTTAAGTGCTCAACTCTAATGGATAAGCATTCAAACCATCTAGGACTAGAAAACAGACATGAACAGAAAAAGTGGACTAAAGTTTCATCTTCACCACAACCAAAAAGGCAATTTAATTTCCTGAATCAGATTATGGTATAGCCTCATGCAATAGTTTCCCATATGAACATAATTCGTTTCATTGGAAGAGAAATAGATCATTGAAATTTTAAAAAGGAGTCTGTCATACCTGAGTATGATACGGGAAAATCTTCTCTAACTTTATATCTTCCTATTTTGTTATCGGAGGATTTTACTGGTTCTAACCAAATCATAGGAACATCTTAGGGTTCCGAGAACTTGGATTCCAATTGACAGTGATTATGCATTAGTAAATTAGCAACTGATAGAACATGACCTAAAGGGGCTCATTGTTGTTGCATAGGCCACCATAGAGGGTGGTTAAAGGAACTGGAAGAACCAAACCTATATTTCATTTGAGGTGGTCTAAGATTAGTCTATAATCATCCAACATCCCTTTCCAAATCCATGAAGGGTTGGTTACATGGTTATTTTAGAATAGGTGATTTAGTGTGATCTGTATATTTGATATGAAGTGTTTTTTATCAATGAGGGATTTTGGGGTAGATGATAGCATTCTCGGGGTTTGCTTAACCATCAATGTTTTATTGACTAGAACAGACACGTATTGGTAAAGGAATTTCTGTATTCTTATGATCTCACATCAATTTTAACCGATCAAAAAGCAACGTATTGGCATATTTTAAAGCTCGAGGAGAAATGTTGTTTACTTTTAGAATGCCGCATTATCTGTTTTTATAAAATAAAAATGTTTCAACGGTTCTTTTTTCTTTTTTCAGATCTCACATTTAATCACTCTCTTGTAATTCAACTGTATTTTATCTAAAATATAAATCACAAGTTAATACTTGTCAAAGAAAAACTTCTCAATTCATCTTGAATTAATTGAATATACCTTTTTCCTTGAAAAAGAAAACTTATCATTCCTGATATGATTCAAAATATTAAAAAAAGATATAATAACATGATGACATTTAATTAAATTAAATTAAATAAAGGATATTGATATGAAATTTTATCCTTGAGATCTCGAACTAGTACTCATATATTTATAATATCTTAAAATATAAACTATTAATATATCATAAAGATCTTTAAGATGATTCAAAATATCTAAAAGATATATTAAATATTTTTAATAATCAATTGAATACAAAATAACCCCTTTTCTAAATAGTAAAATTACATAAAAATTAAAAAAAGATTTAATTCTCTTTTTTCAAGAGTATCTCTTGACCGTAATTGTATAATTGGTGTCCGTCCGGATTACTATTCAAAGGCAGTGCATGCTTTTTCCTTTGGTGAGGATGTATATGGTTGGGCCGAAGTCAGCCGAGAAAACTACGTCTAAGGGGATATTGGATCACTATTTTGTCCTTCTACAAATTTGGGCTTTTACAGTTTCTTCCTGCATACCCAACAACGTTGGGAACAGGTCCAATACGAAGATCAGTATTCACATTGGGGATATTGGATCGCACAAACCTCACAGACGGACAAGAAAACCTACAAGATCGAGAGTTCAATAAAATGGGATCAGACATTCACTATTAAAACCGGCAAATTCGACCAACGGTTGGTTGGATCAAGTGGTAAGCGGCTTATTCCAGCTTAAATAAGGTCTCGGGTTCGAGCATTGTGTATGCAGCAGCCACCATTGGGAGACTCACCCACCATGTCAGGTGCGCGACGCGGGTCGAATCCGGACGTAGTTGGAGTGAAGCTCTGATGAACCGAGCGGGCAACCGGAAAAAAAACCAACAAATTTGGAAGGGTTTGTGTCTACCAAAAAGGGTTAATCACTCGTAATTTAAAAAATCAAGATTCTAATCCCCGCATAGAAAGTTGCTCAACAATGCCTTAAGTAGAATTATGAAATCTCTGCTTAGCTAAAGCTGTGCACATTTTCCAATCATATTATTTCGTGCGCTAAATAGAAATTAAATCTTACGTTAAATATCAGAGGCATAGTATGTTGTTTCGTATAATTCTGTGTTCTGGATCTGGTTATTAAAGTTTTGTTCTTTTTCCCTTTGAATACACTGATCTTGGTTTAATTTTATGCTTGTATATGTAGTTCAAAGCTTTTTGCAGTGATAATAAGGCAAAATTCAAGAACCCGCCAGATGGTGATGCCAAAAGAAAAATATTGAAGAAAGCGAGAGCTCAAACCTGGATTTTGTGATTCAACACGTTCAATAATGAAATTAATTAAGAGATTCTTATTAGTCTCAATTTAATGACTGTATTGGTAAATTAATTTTGCAGGAACAAGAGACCAAAGATGACTTGGAGCATATTGTTTCAGGCACCTCTGTCTGGGGTTATTTGGGTATGTATTATCAAATCATTATGAAATAATAATTATTCGGGACCAAAAACAATAATTAATAAAATAAATGGATATGCATGCGAGCTGTCACTTTTGTTCTTGAAGAGGCCATTTCTGAAGAAACTAAACTCAATTAAAGTTAAATAAGTAATTGCAAAGAATATAAATATTATTTTAGCCATGCGTGACTCTTTACCCATACAAATAATACATTACGTTTGTAACTTCCCGTGAAATAAGTAGTAGTCTTTATCTAAAAAAACTAAAATCATATTTCATTGCTTCTCTTATTCTATGTCACCCACCATTTAAATAATATTTACTATTATATAGAAATGTAAATATTTTGATCTTTTTTTTATTTTTCCACTAAAGTCCAAATGGTTGTGTATTTCGGAGAATATTTCCATAAATACTATAAATAAGATGCCATGATATTTACTATTTCTAAGTAAAAGTGACAAGCAACGTGCAGTTTTTTTGTCCACTTGCATGACAATATTCTCTTTATACAAAAGTATTCAGATTGTCTTTGTGAATGAATTCTGCAAAGTATTAATCGCGCATGAGGGTAAGAAAAAAATATCTTAGAGAAGTCAACGTGAAAGAGATTATCTTGATTTATAGAAAAAACGTTTTTAAATGTACTTTTGGAAGATAAAAAAGCTTATCCAAACACCTACTACCATCTATATCTTTTTCCTGGGCCCCATTTGGCTCGGCGTTTGAGACCAAATTCACATTCAACATTACTTTTTTCGTAAAATGAAATAATATCCTTAATATATTTATCTCGATTTATGTAAAAGTATTTCCTTACTGCATTCTCAAACTACACTGCTGTCACCTTAAACAAATTTGCGTTCAAAATGCCTATGAAGATTCTAAAAGAATGTTAAAATGCCACCATCGTTAAATTTATCAAACCGCCGACAATTTTAAATTATGGGCTCCACTATTTGTCCAGTTGTACTGTACTCTTGTTATTTTGACTACACAACATAGCAAGCCTTTTCCCATTTTACCCTCGTTTCTTCCCTTCCAATTTTCACACCCCGTCCATGTTCGGCCATTCACAGTCACCGCAGATGTTGAGACAACCCCGTGCAGCAACGACGGAGCCGACCACCAACCTTCATCTTCATCCAATTTTCTCACAACAATCTGCCTTTCACGCCACCACCGACGAGATCAACACCCCGCCTCTAATGGGAGTGATAATGTTGAGCATAACCTTGTGTATTGGCGACCACCGACCTTTATCTTGAACCACACGCAAGAAGAGCTTTCTTCTTTTTCATTTCTTCCTCCCAAAAACGCATCTAACCTTCATTTTCTACATTTCCCCTCTGCTATATATTGTTGAATCAAGTGTGTTCAATCGAATATCTCAATTTATTCTCTCTTAACGATCTACATTTCTACTTAATTTGTTCTCTCTTAATGGTCAACTTTATTGAATTTATTGGTGATGGTATATTAGGGCTCTTTTGAAATCATGATAGGTACTTTTGTACCCAATTTTTGTTTATAGTGTCATATGCTATTTTTTGCAAAAGATAAAAGACTTTTTTTAACCTTTACCCTACAAAGAATCACCTTTTTATGTTTAAAACCAACACACTTTCGCTACAAATGAAGAACACATTATACACTTTGATCGTATTAAAAAAACATTCTTCACAGGAAAAAACAATAAATATTTTCCTGTAAATTTTGTTGATTACACAAGTGTCATCTTAATTTTCATGTGAGGTTTTCTACATCATTAGATGATAGATAAAATGATCAAGGTGCAAAAATACCCATGAATTTTTATTAAAAGTGTATCCATCATCAAATACAGTGGAACATTCAAAATGGATGTGTGTATTTATGTATGAGTCTATTTATAAAACCTACATTATGAGTAACACATATAATTTTTGGATATAATTTTCGTTTTTTTTAAAAAAAGCATTCATATCTAATGCTCATTGGTTTTTCTATGCACACCATATTTAACTATATTTGATTTATGTATTCGACTTTATATTTAATGACCTGGCATTTGCGAAATTGCAGTATAATAGAAGTGTTTTTGATAGTGTGCGGATTATACATGGTTCTTTGGGGAAGGGGCAAAGAGATGATGAACATGAAGCAACTTGTTCTATAAAAGAGCCTTCATGTAATCCAAGTGAGATCTCCACCATCAAAAGATGAAAGCAGCCCTCATAACAAGATCTGTGATGTTGAATTTGTTAGGAAATTTGATCGCTATTCTAAAATGCAAGTGAAATGGTGCAAGATTGCTCAGAATGAAAGGCGGAAATCGGGGCTTCCAATCTTGGTTTTTCTGCTGTTTCTTTCCTTTTCACTTGTGTTCTATATGGATTATTTGAGAGTTACACGTACGTATACGCACGTACATACAGCTGTGGCTTGTGTTACAACATGTGGAACTAAATATTTCATTCTAGGATTGTTACGTTAGTTCACTTGGTTGATGCTTGAGATATATCATGTGGGATAGACTTGGATCTTCCAGGAGTTTATCGTTTTTTAGGCAGAGTAGAGATAAGTGCCTTTAGTTAATGCTCTTGAATCAGAGTTCCTATGATACTAAGATGACTAAGAGCTGAAAAACGAAAATGCTGTTAGATTAAAGAATGATCAAGGTCTTTTTCTAACTGTCAATGGGGCATAGTGATGAGAATCAATGAAAGTCATCACTCGTCATCAAGGGCGGACCTACATGGTTTCTAGCGGGTTCAACCGCACCCCTGACTTCCAAAAAAGTATGCATATATTAGTACTATATGATTTATTTTGCATCACCCACTCATTTGCTAATTTTGAACCTACTAAATTTTTGCTTAAATTCTTCTCAAAATATATTAAGAATAAGTCACATTTATCTTTTTAAAAACAGTTTGCACCTCTTAAATTAGGGTCCTGAGTCCACCACTGCTCGTCGCAGAACCCTTGAATAAAAGAGCAGAGATGGATCAATCACTCGTACTTAATCTATTGTGCGTCAGGCTACACACAAGATATTGTATTTAATAACCTACTTTAATAACTACGTGGTAGCGCAATAATCTACTAAATCAATCCCAATAAGTGATTAAGAGGCATCTTGAGAAGATAAATATATTTAGTCTAGAAGCTTTGAAAAAAAAAAAGTATCTTGGACCATCTTTTAGTATCATAGTTGTATTAACAATCATATTGATTAATTCTTTATAATGAATTTCTCACGTAGGAACTTGAATGCTTTTGGAAAAGAGAGGACAGATGCATATATTCAATCCATGTATGTGCCAAAAGAAGGGTCGATCTCATCCATTATCTTATATATTCATAAAAACAAGTTCAAACACAAACAAATTAATTAAAAATATAGTAAAAGGTGGGTGTACCATGGATGGGACAATCTGCGGCCCTAATTTTGGACCACTGCAATAAATTTGTAAAATATAATTTTAACAAGTTCTTGCATTCAAAAGCAAAAGGAGTTTCACCATTGAAAGAAGCTGCAGGAGCAAGTTCCTGAGTGATTTTAGAGTCAACGCTATCAACTATATATATATATATATAGGTTTAAACCTATTTTTGGTCTTTATAATTTACCCTTATTTGAATTTTGGTATCTAAAATTTAAAATGGGTGATTTTAGTCTATCAAATTTACTCTGTCTAAAACTGTTAATCCATGTAATTTTAAATGGTCAATATACTTTTAACCAATTTAATTTTAATCCTTATACTTTGAATATATTCTAGTTTTGGTTGTTATACTTTGAACATATGTTTATTTTGATCCCTAAATTTAAAATGTTAATTAACGCCGTTAAACCCATGAACGGTTCAGATGTAAAAATATATATAAACTTTTACCCAAACTCTCAAAAAATATTCATTCAGCACCACATGCTTTTCATAAGTAAAAAATATCTATGAACATTTAAATTTAGATTAAGAATATTATGATCACTAAATACTGTTAGATATTATTAGTTTTGATGATGTTAAATATAAAAGAGCAAAAAGTATTTACAATGCATATTGATTTACTTCTATATTTGTGAGCAAAAGGTTTTACAATGCATATTGATTTATTACGATATTTGTGCATTATTTTAATTGGAAGATGATGCGGTTTTGAATATATTTTGGATGTTAAAATGTTTCAAAAAGATGTTTTATTATCATATATTGAGTTACCATTCATCTAAGCTT
>JANTPZ010130443.1:0-12238 GCA_025593235.1 Vachellia pachyceras
GGAAAAGGTTCTTGAACCTTGAAGATGATGATGCATATGCTTGCTTGTTTTGTGTAAATATGTAAGATGCTATTTTTCTTTGAAGTTGTTATGGTTGTAATCTAACTACAACATGAAGAACATATGAATATGGGATGATGCATGCATGATCATGAGCTAAGAAGGCTAAATAAGGATAAGAAACTAATCATGCATGTTAGAGTTAAGATCATGAACCAAAAAGAGGTTTTGGTAACAAAAGAAAAATTGGTTTTCAAAGTTGAAGGGTCCTGAAAAACGAATCTGTTTCCAGTGGCGATTTAAAATAGCAAACGAGCTCCAAATGGATTGAAATTTTCCATTCAGAAACTACACATCCTGAGCTTTAAAATGATATAAAATTTGAAAATTTTGGATGTTTACATTAAGAGATATGATTTTTCAAAGTTAAGAAAAAAACTGGAGTAAACTGACAGTGGCCATTTGGACATTGCCACGGTTTTTGAATAAACTGTATCAAATGGGCAAGAATTGGAACCAATTAGTATTTTTCCCCTATATTTCACTTAATAATAAAAATTTAGAAATTGGAATCATTCAGTTTCAAATTTTCTAGAATTAATTATGATTTTTCAAAGTTGGGCCAGAAATCTGGAAAATGGGCCAGTGAACAGTAACAACGTTTTTAAGAAAAAGAAAAATTTTTAAGTTAACTAAAAAGGCCAAATTGAGTTATCCAAGGTCCAAGAGTGGTTCATAAGTGATTAAATGAGTAATGCTAGGGGTAAAATAGGAGGTGTTACAAGATGCAAGTTGAATTTCAGAAACCATATTTCATTGATGAGTCAGATTCTTCTTGGAAGATTGTCAGTTCCAGTAATGGCTTGATCTGTCTTGAAGTCGATACATTTGGATCGCTGCTTTTCTTGTGGAACCCAGCTATTAGAGAGGTTTTTCGGGTTCCCAAAGCTCTCAAACTTTCTGGAGACAACTACTATCCCGTAGGATTCGGGTTTAGTTCAATTCTTAAAGATTATAAGATAGTGAGACTTCATGCTTCCAGGAATTATCTTCCAATTCATCGAGTAGAGGTGTATTCATTAATCAAAAGATCATGGAAAAAAGTTGCTATTGAAAACTTACATGATGTAATTCGCATCTATGGTGACGGTACCTCCTGCAATGGTATCACTTGTAATGGAGCTATTTTTTGGTTAGCTATAAAATAGGTATGAAGGGTGACAGAAATCATTATTTAATAGTCTCATTTGACCTAACAACGGAAGACCTCAAATTCATAGAGATGCCTAATTTATGTGATTTTATCACAATAAAGTACCATACACTTACTGTGTTTGAGAACAAGCTTACCATCTTTTAAAGAAGAGTGTATGAAAACCCCAGATCCTGTTCAGTTGATTTGTGGTTGATGGAGGGATTGAGTTGGAGAAAGATATATACCATCAACCCCTTTCCATATTCCTTACAACCACTTGCTATCGGGAGGGGTGAAATTATTTGCAAAGAAACACTTGATAACGATAAAATTTTTATGTTCAATCTTTTCACTAATGAAGTGATGAAAAGATTGCCCGCTAACTCGTGTTTCATTACTTATTCAATTTTGAATTATGTAGAAAGTCTTGTATCCATTCACAGGAAAAAGCCTAGATTCAAATCTCAATTATTATGTTTTGTTTAAAGAAGTTCTTTATGTAATTACTTTCTATGGAATTTAGATCATTTGTGTTTTGGAGATATTATCCAGAATAGTGGATGCATATTTTTAAGAGCCAGGTGTCTTTGCTACATATGATCACCTATTTACAATTTTAGTTTGTTTAGTTTTATATTAAAGAAGGATATTTTATTTAGTTGGTGTGTGCATTATTAGTTGGGACTCTCTTAAGGTGATACATGCCAAAGGTTATTTGATTTCGAGATTACAAATTAAGATTACATTTTGGGTTTATGTTAACTTGCTAATAATGATTTTCTAAATCTCTACCTATTTAACTCATCTTACGTTCTTTATACTAGTCAGGAAAGCAACAATAATGTATACAATCCTCATACACGTTTAAGTATTTAACAATGAACCAAGAACCTCTTCGGATACATGAGGCAAACAATGCTATTGTAGGCGCTTATAATTTGATTAAATTTGTCTTACTCTTATAGGTTCAAGCATAAAAAGAGAAACCAAAATGGTATGGAGCTTAAGTTAGAAACCAAAATCAAACTCCATAAACATGTAAGGATTAATGGTTAAACAGGGCTACATTTTTGTGATATCTAGGGACCAAAACCAACAATATAAAACTACAGAGAATAAAAATTTTTACAAATGCATAAAGGCTAGCAATGGTATTAACCCTAGGTATGGTTTTGGTCATTTGCTGATAGGGATTCTCATTACAAATGTTTTTAATATATGTCTAACAACCATATTTTTACCCCTTTGGTTGTTAAATCATGATGCGATCCAGTTTCATGCAACAAATGAGAATAAAGACTCCAAGGACGTCACTAACTTGATTTGGGCTAAAAATGGACCTGCAGACCCTATTTTGGACTTAGAGGCTTCAAATGAAAGGGCTTGGACCATGGGCTATACATGGGAGGACTCATTTGGACCAAAATATCCACATTTTGGGTCAAAAATGCTGATTATCTTTTATTTATTTATTTATTTATTTTATGCGAAAATTTGTAATTTGAATTTCAAATTAGCTAGATTTTAGAATAGATATCAGTTTTAAGTTTGAATTTCAAAGTTAGTTAGAAGAATATTCTGTCCGAACCCAATAGGGAAAGATCCCAAGAACACAGCCATTCCAAATATACGTACCCCAAGAACCCTAAACAAAGGTTGACGGTTGACGATCCACTTGAACCCACGTCAATGGCTAAACATGCGTTTGGACTCCTATAAACTCAGGCAAAAAAGTCAATGGCTAAGGCAACATTGAGTTTTTGCATCAGTTAATGAATGAGCATTCGGTGAGTAGTCTTACGATTTTTTATATTTCAGTCTTACAAAAAATTCTCTTAAAATTGGTTCATTGGTAGTGTGGGAGCAACTATGCTGAAGTGGGACGCTATATAAAGAAAATGATGTTCTTTAATAAAGAAATTTGAATTACTGTAAACATAAATAAAATAAATGTCTCAAACAAACAGGCATATAATAGGTATATAGTAGGTATTTATTGATTCTTATCTTAACTTAAATAACCCTTTATCCCATTACAATAAATTAAAAATACTACAAAAACAATATAAAAATAATTAAAAAATGAAATGTGTTTGTTGCGGAACTCAAACAATTAATGTCTCGTTTGGTACGCAGAATTCATTTTGATAGATATGGAAATGGAGATGGATATGGAAATAAGGTTTAAAAGTATGTTTGGTATGTCATGGAAATGACGCATAATTTTTGGATGAAAAGACTTAAAATCCCTTCTAAATTAAATAAATCTTTTTTTTAACTCTTAAACCGAAGCTTCATTTGTGTCGCCGTCGGGAGTGAAGCTTCAATCTTAAACCAAAGGAGCTTCAGCCTTCAGCCTAGTGGAAATGAGCTTGGTAACCGTCGGGAGGAAAAAATCCCCATGGGTCACCGTCATGCTTCAGCCTCTTGTGTCGCCGTCGTGGGTAGCCGTTGTAGGTCGTCGTTGCTGGAGTTCGCAATCTGCAGAGCTTGGTCGCCATCGAAACCGGAGGAAAAAATCATCATGGGTTGCCTTCGAGCTACATCCTCATGTGTCACCGTCGTGGTTCACCGTTGCTGGAGTTCGCAATCTATAGAGCTTGGTCGCCGTCAAAACCGAAGGAGGAAAAAATCATCGTGGGTCACTTCAAGCTTCAACCTCGTGGGTTGATGTCAAAGGTTGCCGTCGTTGGTCACTGTTGCCGTCGTGGGTCGCCGTTGATGGAGCTTTAGCATCAGCCTCATGGAGGTCGCCACTATCATTGCTGAAGGAGAATCCTTTTAGCGTCGGGCTGAGATGAAGTGGAAGAGGGTAAAATGGAGAGAGTTAGTATGGAATTAGAAATATGAGCTTTTTGTATGGAAATGATATCCACTAGATTTGATGGAAATGAATTCCATATAGAAATGATTTCTGTTGTACCAAACAAACATTGTCTTGGAAATCAATTCAATTTCTATTTCCATATGTGCCATTCCATTGTACCAAACGTACCCTAAGATGAAATTGATATTTGAAATTCGAAGTAATTAACTCCGAAAACATGGCAAAAACGTAACCACTTAATAAACATACGTCTTCCCGGCACACTGATTTGATAATTAATAACAGATATTATATCACGTTCTTAGCATTTTGAAATATTATTTGTTAACTAAGAACTCATGTGAATGGAAAAATTTGGGTAGAGTATGAAATACATAGATAATGGATATGAAAGATATGGTTTTTTAAAAATAGATAGGGAAGATATAGCTAATTAAATTCTAATGTATTGATTATATAAATTTACCATTTATTTACATTATGCCATTCGAAACCAGACAAGGTAGTGAATTAAGGATAAATGGGTCAAACTGGGATTCAGATATGTGAGAAATTAGAAAAATTAAAAAATAGCACGTTCAAAAATAACATGTTGTCACGATCAAACAATTCAAAATTGAAAATTTTAAAAAAATAAGTAGCAAATTCTATTACTGACAAACCACTGAGGAAGTAAAATAAATCATATCGCACATTCATACTATCTATATAAAATATATTTTATTTGCTCTCATCTCCATCCATAGCCCCACATCTATTGCCTTCTCCCTTTCTTTCTCTCATGCCCATGTGCACTCTGTGCCTTTTGCCACCACCTTAGAAAAGCAGGCGTCAGCTCACACTCGCCTCCTACACTGCCCTTCTTCCCTCTACTTTCTTCATCATATCATATCCAACAATCCAGTCTTCCCTCTACCCACTCTTCATCATAGCATGTCATATCCCTCTTCCCTCTACTCTCTCTTCATGATATCATATCCCTTCTTCCCTACTCTCTCTTCATCATATCATATCCATCCGTAGTGCCACATCTACGGTGCCATCTGTACTCTCTCTTCATCATATCAAATTTATGATCAGCCACCATTTGTCTATCTTCTATCCTCTACTCTTTTTTTATCAACTCTGCGCCTTTGCCAGCACCTCCAAAAGCGTCAACACAGCTCTTCACTCTACTTATTTCTTCTTCATCTTAAACATATTTGAGGGTTTCTAATTATAATTTCCATAAGGAGCAAACATGGTAGGCATCAATAAGTGTTTTCTTCTAATTGGTGGAATTTACTAAGAGGGTATAATGAAGGTAAGCTTGTGATCGTTGATCTTTGCATTTGATTGGTGGTGTTTTATTTCAATACCATTCAACCTCCTTGCTTCCATATCTTCCAGGCACCACCAAGAGAACACTAATCTTGTTGGACCAAGATCTTATCTCCCTTGAGTCCCTTATGCTTTTTCCCCCAAAAGTAACTTGATCAACCTCTCCAACTCGGCGGGTTGATTGAGTTACTATCGGATTATGGTGAGTTGGTCTGAGTTGGACCGAGTTGTCATGACTCGGGTTTAACCCCCAATTCAGACCAAATTGCTGGCTGAGTCATCGGTTTCCATCTTGACTCGACTGGTCCGGTCTGAGTTTGTGAAACTTGCATTCAACTTAATTGATTTGAATTCAAATCATATTAGTGGATTAAATTGGGATTTAATTTCATAATCTGGTATTAGAAATATATAATAGATTCATTTAAATACAAATTATATATATATATATATATATAAATGTTTATGTTTCTAAAATACCCCAGCCCATCTACGTATAAAGAGCCTCATTCTATCATTTGCGAACCATCCCACAAGGCCATAACCATTTAGCCTTCCAGTTATCTCCCTCTCCCTTTCTCTCTTGTGTGATGCATTCTAAGCAACTCTCTATGAGAGTATCTATCTGTCGATACCTCAAGAGCAACAACAATCTTAATATGGTAAATTACTATCCCTTGCTTCTCTAATTTCTTGACAATTGCTGATCCAAAGCCAGTTAATATGAAACTTTTGTTCTAATCTAAAGGTGAATTTAGATAACAAAAATCACACCGAACTTAGAAGAAATGGTCCGGTTAAATCTAAATGTTATTAAAAGAGTAAAGTTCCCCGCTAAAAATTAATCACATTAGGATTATAGTTAGAATATTTGGGAAGAATTTTTTTTCCTTCTAAAAACACTATAAATTAAAACAAATGATGGTCATGATAATTCCATATTCTTTGCCTATTTTTAAGGATATTTATAATATGTGTGTGTATTTTATTTGAATAGTCTAAAATTAATTCAAAACATTTTTAGGGCTTGTTTGGAAGTCCTTTTTAGAATAGCTTTTACGGATTCTGAAGTAAAATTTAGGTTTGGAAAATAGATTTTGAAGAATAACTTTTACGGATTCCGAGAAAATACCTATGTTTTAAAAGATTGTGTTTGGGAAGTTATTGGCTTTTAAGGAGTTTGAGGCAAAAGTAAGTAGGAAAGAGGAAAGAGAAAGAAATAAAAAGTAGGATAGAGAAAATTTATTAAGAGAGAGGGTGTGATTTGATAAAAAAATAGCTTTTTCAAAACCTAGGTTTCAAACCGATGTTTTGTATTCAAAATAGTTTTTTTTTAAAATGTGAGTACTTAGACAAAACCTAGGTTTTTGGAGTAAAACCTAGATTTCAGGATGGGAAGCGAGACAAGCTCTTAATCTTGTTATGAAAATGAGAGATTTGAGATTAACAAAAGTAAGAGAGAAATTGTAAACCAATCAATTCTTATTCATTTTGATATCTATCATATGTATTATATGGCTTTCATATATGTAGGCCTTCAACTCAACTAAAGGTTACAGAATAAATACAAACATTAATTTCCATAAGCGCAAAATATGTAACCATTTGATTATGAAATAAATAAAAAGGGAAATTTACAATCAAGTCCCAAATAGGAGAATTAATGAATGAAAGGTCCCAAAGATTCAAAAAATTACCATAAGGTCCTAGGAGTAAATGCTGAGGTTGTCATTAACAACCTTACTAGCCTTCATTAACAACCTCAGCAGTTACTCCTGGGACCTTATGATAATTTTTTGAATCTTTGGGACCTTTCATTCATTAATTTTCCTATTTGGGACTTAATTGTGAATTTCCCAAATAAAAACTTCTAAAAGTTATTTATGGGAAAGGTTACTTTGAATGGGATATAAAAGATCAAGAGTTTATGGATATCCACACACACACACACATATATATAATGTTTATAACAAATATGTTTTTGTAAGTATTAATTTAAAAATTATGTTTGTTTTATATCAAATGAAAAACATAATAAAAGATGTACACCATCTAAATTAGATTTAAACAGTATATAAATATTTTGATGTTGATTAAATTATTGTTAACGTATTATATCAAGTATAATTTTTACAATTTTAAAACATAGGTTTTCCACATTTGATTATATCTCTAGATTTATAATCAGATTAGTATTTGTATTTTAAATTTTTTATTTTAATTTATATAAATAAATTTTTAAAATGATTTATAATATACGAAAAAATGGTTTCTCAAATCTTGTATAATAAAAATCTTAGAAATATAAAAAAAATGAAAATATATAGTTAATAAATTAATCTTATTCTACATTTAATAAAAAGTTGCATCAATATATATAGTATTTAGTTTCCAACCTTATCGGCCAAGAGAAAGGCCTATACTCTATCATATTTATAAATCATTTTCAACATATTTCAATTGGATCAAGAAAAACATTAAACATAATTAACTCAAATTTAAAATTCTTAGGGTAGTAAATAAAAAATTCTTAGGGCAAGATTGCTACATTTTTATACTTTTTGGGCGAAATTGTTCCACCAAAACTTATAGGATGAAAATGTACTTTAACCCTTTGGAATCATGTGGAAAGTCTTGTTGCACCGGTTGGTAACATTCACGGGAAAAAGCCTTTTTATGGGAGATTGAAATCTCAATTATTAAGATTTGCATATTTTTTTTATCTTTTTTCTTGCTCTATTTAAGTTCTTTATGTAATTAATTTCTATGCAAATGAACATATTCTCAACAATTCATATCATTTGTCTCTTGGAGATGTTATCCAGAATAGGGAATGCATATTTTTAGTAGTCACATGTCTCTTGCTATACATAATCACCTATATACATAATCACCTACTTATGGGAAGATGATTGATGTGGAAATATTTCAATGCTTGGTAGTAGGGTTAAGAATGCAAGCTAACCCACCAGCATGAAAAAAAAAAGGCTATAGCCCGCTGAAATTATTTTTTAAAAAATAAACTTCTTTTTTTAACTTTTTTTGTCCAATTTTTTCATAAGATTGCATAGT
Organism: Vachellia pachyceras; assembly: GCA_025593235.1. Lineage (NCBI taxonomy): Eukaryota > Viridiplantae > Streptophyta > Magnoliopsida > Fabales > Fabaceae > Vachellia > Vachellia pachyceras. The sequence goes on from JANTPZ010130443.1 coordinate 8,415, forward strand.
CACACATGGTTCTCTTTTCAGTCACACCAATAAATTTTCAATAATGCCTTTTTTAGGTTTTCCAAAAAATATAAGTATGAATATTTTGTTATAATTTTAAATATAATATTATAGAAAATTGATATAAAAATAAATATTTTATACTAGTTCTAAATGTATTAGGCATTGTTCACTACTACAGAATATAGTTTTTACTAATGAATTCACGTCTTTTTTTTGAAAAATGAAGTAAAAAATGAAGGCGGTGGTATTTTTGTAATTATGTGATGGGATGAGCTCACTTTTGGCACCCTATACTGGGGATAGGGCGCCAAAGGGGGAACCTTTGGCGCCCTACCTGAGTGTAGGGCGCCAAAGGTGGGGCCTTTGGCGCCCTAACCACAGGTAAGGCGCCAAAGGTCGGCCTTTTGGCGCCCTATCCACATGATAGGGTGCCAAAAGGGTTCCTTAAGGCCCATATATCTTCTGACACACACATTCACTACTCCCACCTTTTCATTTTCACTTTCACACATTTCTCCCACGCGCTGCTCCCTGTTGCTGCACACGAAGATCGACGTCTGTTCCTGCTCATATCGTGATGTCACTCTGTTCGTTGTCTACGTTATTCGGCGTCTTTGGCGTCTTTGTTCTGCGTCTTCAGCTTCTTCCGCGTCTCCGTTCAGCGTCCTCCAGGTCTCCGTTCGGCGTCTTCAGCATCTTCTGCGTCTTCGGTGTCTTTCGTTCTGCGTTCGTTCGTTCCTGTAAGTCACTCCACATCTGTATGTCATTATTTTTTTTTTGGATAAAGCATGTCTCTCCATTCGATCTGCATGTAGTTATTATTTCTTCAGTCAAAGTTTTTGGATTCGGCGTGCGTATGTGAAATGTGGTATAAGTAGAACTTTTAGCATTGGAGCATTTTAATTTTAGAATAAAATTAATATATATTTCCATGTTGTAATTGAGAATGAGACATGCTTGAATGAAGTCTTGGACTCAGACTCGGCCTTCATGTGTTTTGTATACATTTAAATTGACTATAGATAAAAGATAAAACTTAATTTTGTACCTTCCTTTTATATTCTCTCTTTTATCAAAATGTAGGTGATTATATGGTCTTGACATTGAAAATAGATTACACAAACAATGAATCGTTGAATATTTATATATATATATAAATAGTGATATCTCTTCAATTTCCAAAACAAACATGAAAAAAAGAAAAGAAAAGAAAACATGTAAAAAGAACACAACATAAAACACGCATGGTGCCTTTGTCATTGTTTTTTTTATGAAACATGGATCAAATTATTTAACTCGATAAGTTAAGTTTTCTAATCACACTTGGTATTTTATTATTATTAGTTGTTAGATTGTGTGTTTGAACTTGTTAATTCATGCATGAATATTTTTAAATGTTTATATAAGCTCTTCTAATTAGAGTACACAATATAACTAGTGCATATATTCTTATCATTATTTCTGGATGAAACTTGGATCAAATTATTTTTCTTATTAGGGTAACTTTTCTAATCATACTTGTAATTTTGTTACCATTAGTTGTTAAAATGTGTGTTTAAACTTGTAAATTCTGCTATGGACATTTTTAAATTTTTATATAAGCTCTTATAAATAGAATCTGCAAATTTTTATATTGATATTTATTATTTTGCTATTATCACATGTTAAAAGTAATATTGTTATTATTTGTATTTTTAAATTTGAATGTTGTTTACAATGGCTTAGGGTTTGATAAATGGATCATATTTGGATGAATGCATTAAGAACGAGTGATGAATATGAGAATGGTGTGGAAGAGTTTATTGAATTTGCTAAAAGAAATGCGATTAACAAAAATGGGATGTATTTTTGTCCCTTTGTCAATTGTATGAATGAGATTAGGCAAAATATTGATGACATAAGGGATCACCTAATTTGTGAGGGAATAAGTCTCCAGTACGCAAAGTGGATATGGCATGGGGAAAAACTAAGTGCATATGCAGCCCACGAAAGAGATTTTGTGGATGCAGTAGGTGAAGATAGAATAAAAAGAATGATTCACGATGTTGAGGTAGAATCTTTTGCCCAAGTGCCTGTATATGAAAGCATGCGGAGCGATGCAAAGACATACCGAATATGTGCTGTTGTAGTCATCATTGGAGTCTCTGTATTGTCTGCTTCTTGTGATTACTATGTATTGGTTTGATCCATTGTCTGGTAGAAAGGCAGGGAAAGAGCAAAAATATGTTTTTGATACGTAAGTTTTTGTATTTCTAAATTATTGCTTTTAATGATGTTTTTAAAATGTTTTTTTCATATGTAACTATTGTCAATTCAATCGCAGTGTACTCAAGACATACCGAATAATGGGCAGTAAACGTGAAGGTATAAATAAAAACACACAATGGTTTTATCCAAAAGTAAGTACTTTGACTTTAAGTTCTTTCTTTGAAAGTCATTTTATCCCTTTATACGTTTTGACAATATGTTTTTTATCTTTAGTGCCCTCGACAATCAGGCAATACTGAGTGTGGGTATTATGTCATCAGTTACATGTATAGTATCATTCAGAGCGGATTGATTAGAGATTTAGAAGAGGTAATACATAATCTATCAAATATTGATGAGTTAATCGTTTAGTTTGATGAATTTGGATTGTTCTAATAATTGTTTTTAAATTTGTAGGTTTTTGATAATGATGATGTTTACATGGCTGGTGACATTAATTTGATACGAGATTTGTTGGCCAAACGTCTTCTTGATTTGTAGATAATGCTTATTTCTTCAAGGTGAATATATATAGTTTCAACTCTTCATGTCAACTTGTATAGGGTTAATTAGATTGATGAATTGTGTTACTTTGCCACAAATGTACAATGATATTTGCTCAGTAAATGACAATGACTTTTGTGTTTCACTGCAACAAGGACTTGGCTTAGGTAGATATATACATCTAACTCTTGATGAATTTTGTGTTTCTCCGCCACAATGACTTTTGATTATATGGGACATAAACCAATCCTTAGCCTCCAATATTGACAACTTCACTCGTAGAATAATGCAATGGAACAAAACTACCTTTGGGCAAATTGGAGCTAGAAAAAAAAGGGTGCTAGCTCGTCTCTCTGGGGTGGAGAAAGCCTTAGAAAATCACCCCTTCTCTGTTTCTCTCTTCCAGTTAGAGGACAAACTCAGGCAGGATTACGAGAATATCTGCTGGCATGAGGAATTGACATGGCTTCAAAAGTCTAGAAGCAACTGGATTAATCTAGGAGATCGCAACACTTCTTATTACCACACAAAAGCGAAGATCAGAAAGTGCCATAATCGGATTAAAGCCTTAAAACAAGACTCGGGAGGTTGGGTTTCTGAGGAGCAATCTATGCAAATCATGGCAAGGGATTTTTTTAAATCTCTCTATACCAATTCTCAATCCACCCCCTCTTGTCACTACTGCAGAGGTATGTTTCCAACCATTCCACAGCACTGGTTTAATGTTCTAAATGCTGATGCTACTTTTTCAAAAGTCAAAACTGCCCTCTTTGATATGGCCCCTCTCAAAGCACCTGGCCCTGATGGCTTGCATGCCTTATTTTTCCAAAACCAATGGGACACAGTGGGTCAGTCGCTATTCCACATAGTAACTTCTGTTTTCAATGAAGAGCCACTAGATGCCAGCCTAAACAGAACCTTTGTTGCCCTTATTCCAAAAGTTGCCCATCCAATAACCATCAGAGATTTTCGTCCCATTAGTTTATGCACTGTGCCTTACAAGGTGATCACCAAAATCATCGCCAATCGCCTTAAAAACCTCATGCCAGATATTACCCTCCCATACCAAT
>JANTPZ010130446.1:0-13925 GCA_025593235.1 Vachellia pachyceras
CTTTTTAACATAAATGTCATTTGATTAACCCAATAAAGCTCAAATAACATGCTAAAAGGTTAGTATTCTTCATATAAAATATGGATTTATCAAATTCCCCCACACTCACTTTTTGCACTCCGGGCAAAATAATGGAATAAAATTGAGTCTCAAGTTGATTCATCAAAATGACACCAATCCAAACAATCCATGCTAATGAAAATTTATGCAATTTAATCAAAGGAAGTAGATGATAGGTGAGATTCCTTATAGGGGAAGTGTTTCACTCACTCTCATCAATATGGGTTCTTTCTCTCAAAATCATCAAATTTAGGCTTCACCATAGGCTTGTAACCATCCTACATCTCCACCACTCAAGTGCCACATGGTCTTATGAATCAAAGGGACTTTATAAGGGTTGTATTGTTGAAAAGGCTTAATGATGGAATGAATTAAAGTGTCAATGATTAATGAATCACATGCATGCAATCTTCCAATTGATGCTCACTGTCAAGGGCTCATAAAATCTTGCACTAAGTCATTTCTAAATGTATACATCAAACATATGCATATCAAAGATAGGAGCTTGCCATTCAAATACCTTCTTTATTCCTTCCTTGATATTTTTTTTTCTCTATTCTTTTCTTTTCTTTTGTAAACACATCTCTTTTTTTCTACTTTCTCTCCTTTCTTCTTGTTTTTTTTTCACATCTTTTTTCTCTCTCTTTTTTTTTCATCTCTCTCTGTTTTTTTTTCACATCATCAGATATATATATATATATATTTTCAATATCTCAATGGTCTGGTGAAAGGTTCCAGGTTTCCAACAACGAACCTCAATCTCTAAAAATAATTACACTCAAATACAAAGCTGTAACAATCAAGTGCCTTTTTAATTCCCAACATATGTCAAACACCCATTTGGTAGCTTAAAGCATTTAAAGTTCCTCAAGAGTCAAACATGCAGTGCTCATTAATCAAGGTTGGAATTTAAAGAATGAATGAGGGGCTCAAGGGGTTAAGCAAAGGGAATGAAGATGTATGGATTTCTGTTTGGTTAAAGGGTTTTGAAAGAAAATGCCCTTATCATATTCACAATTCCAAGAGCTAATGTGGTCTTGAATTAAGGATTGAGACAAGTTCTAGGAAGTTACTAAACTTGATGACATCACACTATTTAAGAATGAATTCAGGCCCAAATTCCTCACAACTAGCTTAATCACTTCATCTTAACTCTCCAAGATTAATTGCATTGATATTTAAGCATGGACTTTCTTAGGTTTAGTGCCACGTTCAATGAAATATCTCAAAGACTCATTTTAGTTCCATAACAGCCCATCATGCAAAAATCCTGATATCTAAGTGTAAGTGACAGCAAAAACAGCAAAAGATCCAGCAATAATGCAGAAAGTTTTTTTTTAAAAAAAATACCAGAAAACATGTTATTCCTTTGATATTCCTCCCCCACACTCACTCCTTGCATTGTCCTCAATGCAATTTGTAGAAAAACAGGGAGAATATAGGTTTCTAATGGGTTAATTCTTTTCCCCCACACTTATCTTGAGCACATAAATTAGAGGAAGAATGGATAATTTGGCAAAATGCATGACTGTTGAAATATGTAGCGGTTTAAAACCGCTGCTAATCAGTTGACCGTTGGAAATTGTAGCGGTTTAATAACGGCTACAAAAAAAAAGGCAAATTTTCAAATTTCAAATTTGCAAATAAAGGGAATTTTTCAAATTTGCAGCGGTTTATAACCACAGCTAATATTAGTAACAATTTACTTTTTTTCAAAAATTAATAATAATTATTCAAAATTTAAATATTAGTAAAATTCAACAATAAATTAACTTTAAGTAAATTGATAATTAATAAAAATTTAAATAATAATTAATTCATTTATTTAACTTTACGTAAAGTGAAATTTTAAAACAAATCATTTAATTGTTTAACTTTAATGATTATGTAAAATTATTTAACTTTAATTTGTAAAATTATACTATTAAGAAAATTTAAAATCTCAATTAAATAAAGTTCAATAATAAGACAAAATTTTAAATAAATAAACAAAATGTGTATCAAAAATAAAAATGAATACAAAAAATCAACTGTCCACTGGGGGCTGGGGATCCTCGGGCTGGGGAGGTGGGGGTGGTGGAGGTACTAGGGGTGGGGGGTCATGCCCGGCAGCGGAGGTAGCTCAGGTGGAGCAGAGCCAGGGAAGGCAGCCTGGAATGCCATCTGCAGCATGACATTCGCAGTCTGCCTCCACATCTCCATTTGGGACTACATCTCCTGCACCCGCGACGTGAACACTGCTCCTGATGCTGCATATGCTCCTACTGCTGTTGCAACTGCGTCTGCACGTCTCTATCCACCTTTGTTAGTGCGTTGTGCCGCTGAGGCCCAGATGTAGTCACCTGGGACGCAGCAGCAGAGGAGGAAGTCCCAGCATCATATCCTCGACCCCCAATGATAAGGGTTCGGGTCGCCCTAAACCTGAACCCTGGGAGTCGGCCGGGGTGCCTGTCACGCCCCTCCATGTCACCCTCAATGAGGCAGTGGAGTCTACAGCTAACCCTGAGACTCCCTCAGCTCAGCGTCTGTACGCTAAATACGACTCTGTACTAAAAAAATTAAATCAAAATATTAAAAATTAAAATATCTAATGTAAAAATTAATTACAAATAAAATTATAAAATTATTAAATAAATAATTATAAATTTACTAATTTCAAAATTAATTCAATAAATTAACATTTAATTATAAAAAATTATAAATATTTATCAAAATTACAAAATAATTACAAAATTATTTATTTAAAAATTAATTAAACATTATAAATATTTATGAAAATTACAAAATAATTACAATTTAATTATGAAATTACTTATTATTTATAAAATTACTAATTTCAAAAATTAATTATAAAATCACTAAATAATTATACAAAACTACAGATTTAAAAATTAATTCTAAATTTAAAAATACTTACAATGATCTCCTCGGTCTCCTGCATCAGGGAAGATCCATCTGTGTGTCTGTGGGTGGTCACAAACATCTCCCCGTAGGTCGCCCTCCGGCCCTTCCTCCGTGCCGCCTCATCCAGCTCCGAGTACGCGACGGAGAATGGCTTCGATCTTGCTGTATGGTGGATCGTCTGACAGGACCGGCTCCGCACAGCCCTCCTTGACACGGCCTGCTGCTCCGACGACCTCCTGAATCGGACAAATCTGGCGCAGTCCACCTCATCAACCCCGCCTGAGACGTCCACCTCCAACTCCTGGATCGTCTTCATCCCGTCCCCCTCCTTTTGGTTGTACAGGCAATTCCGCCTGTTCTTCCACCCTTCCCCCATCTTCGAGATGGCGAACTCCCTTTGCGCATCTCGTATAACAAATTTGCCCTGCAACATATTTCAAAATTAAAGTTAGTAAACTATTTATTAATTAGAAAGAATTATAACACTTTAAATAATTTAAATTTTACCTTCACTTTCTCCAATATAGCGTTCTTCAGGCTTGGATGGATCCTCTTCCATGTCTCAGCGCTGATGTCGAACTGTAGGAAGTTCCGTCCTGCTCAGTCAGGTATCGGTTGAAGAGGTCACCGCCCTTCCCCCGCGGCTACCGGGTGATGTCGTCCCATTGCACGACAACCCTCTGCCCACTAGAGAGTTGGTGTACATCCCTCAATGTGAGCTTCCTTGTAAGGGTCGCACCTGTCGGATCTAAAAATTGAATTCATACAATTATTTCATAAAAATAATTATTTATTAATAAATAAATTAAATAAATAAAATATTTATTTATTAATAAACAAATTAACTAAATCATTTTAATTAATAAACAAATTAAATACACCATTTTAATTAAATAATGTATTAATTGTTTACTTACCCTGAATGTCGACCTCAAACCCAGTGGATCGACTAGCAGAATGGCGCCGGAATCCTTGGTCCCTCTCTATCTTGGTCCTCAAATATCTTAGCCTCTTGGACTAAGATGTTGATATTGCCGAGCTTGAAGTTGTCGACGTTCAACATAATGTCGCCCTCCTCCTGACCATCAGTAGCGCTTTGACCTTAAACCACTACAAAATTCATAATTTAGTAACGGTTTTGTTAACCGCTACTAATAAACCGCTGCTAAATACCTTTTTTTTAGTATTGTTATTTATTTCCCACACCTCTTTTATTTAAATCTGCTTTTATTTTCTCTTTCAAATATAAGTTATTTCTAACGTATACTAATAAAAATAATTAAAATTGTGAAATTTGTCATAAAATTCAAGTTATTTCTATTATTACTTTATTTATACTCTCTCTCAATACATTTATTAAATTTGTCATAAAATGCAAGTATTTCTCTAAATTTGGGAACTAGACAATGGTTTACTTTGATTTTAAATATAAAACCCCAATACACTTTTCCTCCCAAATTTAGAGAACCACTTACGTATTTCTGGAGTGCATGTCACATCATTTATACTCTCTCCAATCAAAAGATTTCAATTATCCTTTTTGTCAATCTCATGTCCTATAAATTTCTATTTTTTATGTTTCTCTTCATAATCCGTTATAATATATATTTGTGGGACAAACTAGAAACAACAATTGAAACATTTTTATTAGAAAGAGTATAAGTGATGTGACACTCAAGGAATACGTAAGTATTTCTTTCAAATTTATAATTTTGCATACAAATTATCTCTATTAATTACCTATATTAAGGGGGCTCCAAACAAGAGGAAGTTTAAATGCACATAATTAAATATTGTAATTTAGGGAAGTGTAGACACATTTATTATAAGTAATTAAATTAAATAGTTTTCTTAACATTCGCAAACTAATCATCCAATCTTATATTAAAAATAAAAAATGAAAGGAGGAATACAAAGAAGCAACTGATAGTAATTGGATCAAGTGGAATTAATGCCTTCTATTGAAATGAGGTTATATGTTCAAATCATGTTAATGAAAAAAAATCTTTCCCATTGAAATTAGTAGCATTTGAATTGAATTTAACTTGACCTTACCCAATAGGAGTATTAAACAATAACTCACTTTTATCGCAATTTACATTATAAGGGAAATTTTATATTTAGGACAGTAATAAGTTGAAGGGATATTTAGAAATTGGTTGCTCATTGTCTTATAATCATTCTTTTTTTTGGTCAAAAAAGGTACTTCTATTAATTATTATTATTAGGTTAAAATATAATTTTAGTCCTTTATGTTTGCTTCAGATTTCACTTTAGTCCTTTAAGTTTAAAAAGTGCACTTTCAGTCCCCCAAACTTAATGCCGTTAGTCTTTTTTATGGAAATTACTAACTCATCAAACACTTAAGTGATACGACATCCACGTGGCTGAACAGCAGATGTTCTTCGACAGAACACTGAACGATGCTAGTTAACCCCTTTGATTCAGTTCTTTAACGATCATAACATTTCCTTCGTTGACGGAAATAAAAGAAGAAGAAAGAGGCAGAGCGACAACAACATAAGAAGCTGAACCACCGAATATAGTTGTTTTTATTTTAAATCTTTTTTATTTTACACAATTTAAAATATCAAATTTATTATATTATTAAATTAAAATTAAAATGTGAGTATGCTTTGTCAATATTTTATTGCACAGTCATTAATTAAATTTGATGAGTCAGTAATTTCCGTTAAGAGAGACTAACGGCGTTAAGTTTGAAGGATTGAAAGTGCACTTTTTCAACTTAAAGGGCTAAAATAAAACCTGACGCAAATATAAAGGATTAAAAGTATACTTTTGTTATTATTATTATAACATTTGGAGAGAACGTTCAACAATTACATGCTACTCAACTTGAAACACGAAACTTGAAACACGAAAAAAACCGAAAGGGTGGAACTGCAAAAAGTGAAACAGACTACCAAGCTAACAAAAGAACAGGACAAGACCCAGCTATCTGACACCGTTCTGCTGATTGGAGAGAGAGAGAGGAGAGAGAGAGAGATAGGCGACGACTTCCCATGAACCTCCGTGGCATCAGAGGCTAGAATTTTGGACAAAGAGGGTGGTGGTTCAAGAAACCACCACACCGGGCACACTCCCTTAAAAGCATCAGCTGCAAGAAAATCAGCTGCACCATTACCCCTTCTTGGAGTAAAGATCAAGGAGAACCCAACTCTAGATAGTTTAGTTTTGAGTTTATTTATGAAGAAAATGGAGAGCGACTATATATATATATATGGAGAAAATGGAGAGCGACTAACTATGTAGGTTTTCGTTTTTCTTTTCGAAAATATCTCTGCTTGTTAAGATGGCATTAATAATAACACTCAGAGTTTTGTTAGGACAATGTCAGAAGCGCTTCTTGCAGCATTAGTAGCATCAAGAGTGGCAATTCCAATATATTGGCCTTCTTCAAGGCAGGCACATCATTGACACCATTTACAATCATCCACAAATATGCTTCCTTTCTTGCAACTTGTTCACAAGTTCATATATGTGTGCTCTGTGGGATTGCAACCGAGAAAAATGAAGTTTGATAAGGCCATCTTCTCTATACAATGTATCTTTAATTGAAAGCAATATTTTTCCTCTCTTTTCCTTATATAACTATAAATGGCCAAAGAAGGTTAATGTGATTGTAATGATGAATGCCATTAAATCTCTAATGATTATGTTTCTTCCCTTTCTTGATAAAATAAATGCTCATACAAGATTGCTTACCCTACATGTTCTTTGAAATCGAACAATTATCTCTCTCTATTGAAAATATTGCTATATTCATGTATCAATTAAGACCTAACTTTATAAAATCTCATTACTTGTATTGACAAGGTTCATTGTTTCATCCATTAGAATTCTTCATTGTTCACTCATGTTCATGTTTTCTCATTTTGGGTTTGTTGTTATTGTGCACACTTCACCTCTAGCTATTTATGATTTATGGTATCCTTCAAACCAATCTATCATTCAATTTCTTTCCCGTATATGTTTCTTTAATATTTTTTTCAATTTACGTTGCATCAATTTTTCCCCAAACATGAACGATATCAAATCTAGTCAAAATCTAGAAATTGCTGCGATCATTATAATTGTACGATTATAGAAGGGGAATATTTGTTTATGTGAGAAAATAGTCATGGAGTAGAACTCTGTAAGAGGAGAATGAAAATCCAGTACATTTCAGTCATGACTCGAAGGAAATTTAAACTTACGAAAAGCTGTACTCGTTATGTTGACATTATTATTATACACTATATATAAGATCTTCAAAAACACGTCTTTCTAGTATTGGTGCATATGTTGACATTAGCATCCACTCTTCAACATCAATTGTGAATGGTTTTTGTGAATAACTTCGAGTAAGTGCTTAGATTACCTTTACAAATCTGAATCACTAACTGAACTATGATTATACCCCAGGGAAAATGTGTTTGTGTGTGTGTGTGTAGGGGAGAGAGAGAATGTAGAGAGGATTTGTGTAGCATCATCAAATTCTAGTTTGTGATTTGAATCTGTGTGGAAAATTTAAGCACCAAGTCAGAGTCATAGGTATGCACAAAAACCTTCAGATAGTGTTAGCAGTACAACAACCCACACATAAAGCAATTATCAAGATCAGCATTGTTTCACATATTGAAATTAAACGAGTTCATAGAAAGAGTTTTGAAATGAAGCAAAGACACTTGAAGGATTAAAAACTCACAATAGCATGTAAAAAAGAAGAGCTCAATTAATAATTTAAAACAGACAATTTTTCATAATGAAACTATGGGGTTTTTCTATGCTTTAAATTTGGCCAGTAAGGTTCAGCCTTGACTTTGACATGAGATGATGATCCATAAAGATAACCTTCAAATCCTGGAGGAGCATCTGGACCTTTGATTTTGACACAAGATGATGATCCATAGTTAAAGCCTTCAAAAACTGGAGAAGCATCTAGACCATTGATTTTGACACAAGATGATCCAAGGTTATAGCCTTTAAATCCTGCACGAGGAACATCTGGACCATTGATTTGGACAAGAGAAGATGATCCAAGGTTATAGCCTTCAAATTCTGCAGGAGGAACATCTGGACCATTGATTTGGACATGAGAAGAAGATCCAAGGTTATAGCCTTCAAATCCTGCAGGAGGTACATCTGAACCATTGATTTTGACACCAGAAGATGATCCATGGTTATGGCCTTCAAATCCTTCAAGAGGAACATCTGGAAAATGGCCTTGCACGAGACCTTCTGGTTCAACCTTGACAGATCCAACAATTCTTTGTTGAGCAACAACCTTTTCTGGTTTTGACTTTGAAGGATCAGAGACAATCGTTATCCCTTCACTTGAGACATGAAGATGAAGGTTTTTGCTTTTTCTACTTATTTTGGCCTGAAGACGCTTTTTCCTTGCATCTTCTGTTTCAGTCCTATAATGGGATTGTACATGAGCTGCAAAGTGTTGAGATGTTGGGCATGTTCTTTTGCATCTAGGACAAGTGTATGGACCATGTTTTTGGGTAGGTAGGCTATGTATTCGCCCATCTGAGTTCTTACCATTAGCGCTTTCTCTCACATCAGAATCTTTTGAATTCATACTAGTATTGATGGTAGCTCCTTTTCCATTGTTGACCTCCCTAGTATTGTCAGCACCAAAAAGGCGAATTCTCAACTCTCTCGTGGAGAATAGATGTTCTCCCAATATAATACCTGCAAGAGAAGATAAAATTTTCAGAAAATATCATCAATTTGTTTGTTTTTGTGTGTGTGAGGCTGTGAGCAGGTGCATTTCCTCTTAATAATACCTGGGGGAAAGGTTGGAGGTATTGGAGCTGATGGTATGCTAGCCACTTGAGTTGGGACACACAATCTTCTAATCTCAGTCTCCCTCTCATGACTTTCATGGAGTTGGCTTTCACTAATATCTTTCATTGGATTAACACCGCAACTGGGGATAGAGGAGTTGTTAGATGACATTGCAGGAGATCTTTCAAGCTCGGTCTCCCTTTGATGATGACCTTCATGAAGTTGACTTGCACTAATATTTATCACCGGGTTGACACCGTAACTAGGGATAGAGGAATTATGAGATGGCATTGTAGAAGATATTTTAAACTTGGTCTCCTTCTGTTGACTTTCACATTGTTGACTTGCACTAATAGTTATCACTGGATTGACATCATACCTGAGAATAGAGGAGTTGTGAGACGCCATCGCAGAAGACCTTTCAAGCTCAATCTCCTTCTGATGATCTTCATGGTGTTTACTTGCGCTAATATGAATCACTGGATTAACACCATAACTTGGGATAGAGGAGTTGTGAGATGCCATCACAAAAGAACTTCTAAGCTCGGTTTTCCTCTGATGACTTTCGCAGAGTTGACTTGAAGTAATATTTATCATTGGGTTAACACCATAACTGGGGACAAAAGAGTTGAGGGACGCCATTGCAAAAGATCTTCTAAGCTCATTCTCCCTCTGATTACTTTCATGGAGTTGACCTGCAATAGTATTTATGACTGAGTTAACACTATAACTAGGGTTAGAGGAGCTCAGGGACACCATTGTAGAAGATCTTCTAAGATCAGCCTCCTTATGATTACTTTCACAGAGTTGAATTGCATTAGTATTTATGACTGAGTTAACATTATAACTGGGGGTAGAGGAGTTGCAAGATGCCATTGCAGATCTTCTAAGCTCACGGAATTGACTATCACGGAGTTGACTTGCGCTAACATTTATCACTGGATTAGCACCATGACTGGCGATAGGGGAGTCGTGAGATGCCATTGCAGAAGATCTTTTAAGCTCAATCTCCCTGGTATGACCTTCATTGAGTTGACTCGAACTAATATTTATCACTGAATTAACACCATTCCTGAGGATAGAAGAGTTGTGAGATGCCATTGCAGAAGATCTTCTAAGCTCATTCTCCCTCTCATGACTTTCACAAAGTTTGCTTGCACTAATATTTATAACTGGATTAAGACCATAACTAGGGATAGAGGAGTTGTGACATAGCATTGCAGAAGATCTTCTAAGCTCACTCTTCCTCTTACGACTTTCACGGAGCTCACTTGCACTAATATTTATCACTGGGTTAACACCATATCTGGGGATAAAGGAGTTGTGAGATGCCATTGCAAAAGATGGTGAAGAAAGTTGTAAATAGCTGTAGATATAGACTACTGATTAAATGAGAATAATGACATTTGAGAATATCAATGTGCTGCTGAGCAGTTTTGTCAACGAAAACCATTGAAATACTAAAAGGGTATTAGGTGGGATGTACATTGTAAAAGTAGGATCAAAAAAGGAAATGTGGGGCCCACCCACACAGCAGGGAGGGGCTGGTACATTAAATGTGGGACCCACAAGAGATGAGTGGCCAATACGATATAGTGCCTGTTTGGGAAGCCATTTTCCCAAACGGTGCACGTAAGCCAAGACAAAACCATCTCGAAATCTGTAAAAACTATCTCGAAATCCATAAAAACCATATTGAAATCCGTAAAACCATCTTGAAATTTCCAAAATGCCTCAAAATCTGCAAAATCCATTTTCTCAACGGAATTCCCAAACAAGCACATAGCTGGGTCCTACCTATCCCTCCAAATCATATTCCAATGTTCATTGAACCATTTTTTTTTATCTGTATCCATAATTTCTTTCATGTTAGGAAAATAAATGCATAAGGATTATGAAAATACCATTAATAGAAAGAGTATGTGTATCCAGTGGCAGAGTCATGACCTCAGAGCAGTGGGGGCAACTTTTTTATTTTTAAGCAAATGACAACAAACTTACTAGTGTAGATAATTTGAGTGGGTTCAAATCTTAAATATCAGTGGGTGCAAAATAAAAATCTAATAACTATTTACATATAACGAAAAAATTTCAGTGGGGGCAATTACCCACCCTGGTAAGCATGTGGCTCTGCCACGGTGTGTATCTCATTTTTATTTAATTTTTATCATAATTTTTCAATAAAAATAGAAAGAATTAAGAGAATAAAATAATTCAAATTTCAAAATAAGTATGGCTAAACGTAAAAAGTTATGCAATGTGTACAATGCATGTGGTAGGAAAATAAGTATATATATTAATTATCATAATAAATACAGTAATTACAAATTAAAAGCATAGTCAAATATGTACTTTGTAACAAAATAAGATTTATTATCTCCAGCTTCAAAAAAATTGATTAAATTAAACACTTTGAAGCAACACTACAGTGAGGGATAAAATAGTTGTGAGATCCAACGAAAGATGAACAAAAGAGTAGCAAATTGGGTCCAATGAAAAAGAATAGTCTTCATAAGGTAATGAACAAAAGTTCAAATGTCCATCGTGAGAGATGTCCTCATTTAAAGCTCAACATTGCCTCAAAAATGATTGTCTCCGGTAAAAAATACTTATGCTTAACAAAAAAAACAGTAGGCTAATATGTTTTTCACTACTAGAAAAATGTCATTTAGCAACGGAAAAATCCATCACTAAATGGCTAGTTTCCTTCAGAAAATTTCTATTTAGCGATGTAAAATATTAGCGACCCTCATTTTAGCGACGGAAAATAGCCATTTAGCGATGGATTTTCCATCGCTAAATCGCATTTTTCTAGTGTTTCTCCGTTTTCTCTCTATTACAAGTTATAATGAAAATTAGATGGCTCGTACGAATGGAGAGTTGGATCTAACAGAAGATACTCTCACAACATGACGAATCAAGATTTGAATCCTTACTGAAAGAGGTGCCTACATTCAGTGTCTCGAACAAAATTGCCTAAAATAGAAGGATACATATTCTTAGCAAGGAAAAAAATTAGCCTAGTTATTATTCATGTCATCATTTTTAATCAACTAAGGATAAATATAATAGGGATTAATGATAATGGTATTCTTATTCATATTTTGAAAGCTTAGCAATATAAAAAATTGTATGGGGATTTTTGCTATTTGGGTGAAAGCTCATGTTTTTTTTTATCCTCAACCGCTAACTTGGACATTACTATGGTCACATTAGTGTTTTCAATCAAAATATCGGTCAACTTAATGGAGATATAGTATTTTTGCTCTCCTTTTGAAATTTCATGTCAATTGTTGCAAAAAAAAAAGTTTATTTTTTCACTTTTGATAAATTGTCATGGGTATTTTTGTATGTTTACCCTTAAAATAATTTAAATTTTCAAAAACAACAAAAAATGGATAAACATTAGTTGTGCATCATGTACATTGCAGTGATAGGTAATTAAATATGTATATTAATTACCACAATAAATACAAATTAAATGCATTGTTAGATACATAATTTATAACAAAACAAGAATTATTATCTTCAACTTCCCGTGTTTGCTCTAGAGAGCGTATTAAACACTTTGAAGCAACACCATTATTAGTATTAAAGTGCAAAAATACCCATGAGTTTTTGCTAAAATTGAGTTCACTACCAGATGTATTTTGAAAATACAAAAAGTATTCATGTACATTTAAAATGGAAGTAAAAATGCTAGGACTATTAAATATAACCAAGCACTACTATTTTTTTATTTGAGGCCAACACTATTTTGCAATATGCATATGTAACAGCGTCAAGTTATATTTAACTGACGTGACATATTTGCTTTTATTTTAAATGTTTATTAATGTTTTTGCACATCTGAAAAATATATAGTACTAGATGCACAGATAGTGATACCGGCCGGGCCCACATAGCAAAGATAGGGCTAATATAGTAAATAGAGGACTCATACGACTTGTGTAACGAATACGAAAATTGTTGGTCCTACCAATTAATTCCTGTTGTATAAATAACTGCATTAGCAATTTATTTTTTTGGATGTCAATAATATGGAGAAAATGTATCTCTTTAGACAATAAGTTAAATTTTATCATAAGGAAAAAGTATTAAGAATAAAATAATTGAAAATTTCAACAACAAAAAAAATGAATGGCTAAACATTAGTTAAGCAATGTGCATGCACAGTGCATGTGAATGACAAGCAGGTAATGTTAACTATCATAATAATTACAAAGCATATTCCATAACAATACGATTTATTGTCTTTCGAATTCCTATATTTGTTCTAAAAAAACTGTGATAACCACTTTGAAAATGTTCTCCCAATTTTTCAAATCTATCTGGATGTACCTGTTTGGTTTAGTGGTGAGAACTCAAATAATCATTTTTAATTTCAAAAAGTGATTACGAAACATATTCCATGCAGTTTGGTTAGCTTTTATAAAATCCCGATTAACCGTGATTTCCCCCCTCCTACCGCACTTTTGGCATAAGTAACAAGGGGTCCGTTTAAGAATGCGGTTAAGAAGTACTTTTACGCAAGTCGAAGTAAATATATGAAAAATGTTATCTCGCTTTATGAAAAAACAATGTTAAATGTGCATTTGGGCTTCCCATAATCATTCCTAAACAGGGCCAAGGGGTTCCTTCTACGATTGGAAAATCCTGGTTAGATTTCTCAACAAAATTTTCTCAAATCCACCCTCCATTTCTTTCTAAATTTTCTCACAAACATTCTATACACATTTTATCTGATATTTTTGACCCAACTCTTCAAATAATATTTTTGCGTATAAGTGATTTCAATAAATGAAATCGAAACATAATCAAAATTCTCAAAGTCACTTATAAAACAATATATCCAAACAGAAATTATGACATCACTTTTAACCAATGTTACTTATAAAAAGCGCAGTCATCTAAAATCTCAGTTGTTCATCACTGATCCAAAACCAGCACCATCAAATCCGACAAAGAGATAAATGTTGGATATAGGTTATTAGATCCCAATAATCGATGGGGGAGTATTTTCTTCTATCAATTCATAGTTGAAACCTTATTTATTCGATCTTCAATACCATAGGGAGAGATTTGAAACCTTATAAAGATTGATAAAGAAAGATTACTAGTGAATAAATAATGATAACTGCATGACATGAATGATTACTGAGAAT
>JANTPZ010130447.1:0-21024 GCA_025593235.1 Vachellia pachyceras
AGCAAGTCCGTACTTTCTGTGCAAAGAGCCATACCCACCTCCTGTGATGTGACCTCCTACGCCTACGCTTGGGCAAACGCCTGCAGGGAAGGCATGGACTGGACTTTTCTCTGAAATCCTATAATAAACTTCACCAAGTGTAGCACCGGCTTGAACCCAAGCTGTGTTATGTGCTATATCGACTTGGATGGCACGAAGCTTGGCAAGATCTAGGATCATGAATGGCTTCTCAATGAGAGAAACAAAAGAAAGCCCTTCATAGTCATGACCTCCACTACGTACCCTCATGTGGATTTTGAGTTTTTTGGCACAAATGACAGCAGATTGAACATGTGAATCCTGTAATGGTGTGAATATGAATTCGGGTTTGGTTATTGAAGGTAGCAAATACCTTAGATTTTGAGCTGTGGATTCAAGGACCGAAGTGAAGTTGGCATTGTCAGGAGTGAAAAATGTGGTGGAAAAGGGGATTGGGTTTTGAGAATTGGCCTCAAGACATTGAGTAAAGAGTTCTGGATTTGGGATTGAGGAAGCTGATGAAAATGAAAGTAACAGAAACACAGAAGTTAGGAACAATAACGACCTTGGAGACCCCATGATTTTAGAATTTCACGTATTTGTGTTTTCAGTGTGTATAAAACAGCAACATATGTCCCTTTATATACACACATTCTAAACCAGATATTAATAATTGACCTACGACTTGTCATTTTTAAGATATGGATTTAGCGGGGTTTTGATTACGACATCGTAGATGAATATTCTATTCTAATTGATTTGGTCTTCTAAACGCGGAAAACTGCTTTTCATGTCTTTTTTCCTTGGTGTTTCCAGATTCTTTCTTTATGATTTTGTACAGCTCTCCTCTTAACCCAAAATTTGCTTTCATTAGCATTTTCGAATTCTTTCTTTTCAACAATAACGCGTATAGCCATTCCAAAAATGCATTGTTATATATGGGGAAAAAACCCATTGACCAAATATATTATAGATATTTAATTTTCAAAGTCAATAATTTGACTTGTGCTATTTTTCTTTCTGAGGGCGAAACGTGTGGTATAAACTATAAAGCCGTTGACCCAAGCAATGGTTTGGCATAAAGCAATATATCCAAGAAACTGTCTATATTGTGCCGGATATATGTATTTAATGTTGCTCAAATTTGATCATTTTAGGATAAATAGTACTAATATTTATGTGTATACTGTTTACAACAATCTTCGCTCTTGCCATATGTGTCCTCCAACCTCCGTGCTTGCTTAATTAATTAATTAACATTTTTTTAGTGTACGTTTAGGAGATAGTACCTGCGAATGATAATTTTCTTAAGTATTTTTGTGTTGATTGTTTCAATTTGTCGATTAAAGTTCTAGAAACAAAACTAATATGTCTTTGGAATCACCAAAGACAAAAGTTAAATTATTACAGTCAACAAAGTCTTGGTCAATATAAATATAGTAAATGATTGGGAAGATTAAATTTTTGTCACTTATAATCAAATTTTGGAAATGGTCCATGTATTTTACCTTTTTAAACCATTCCCTAAAGTTTCAAACTGTTTGAAATTTGAACCATCAATCTGATTGCCTATCGTTCTAGTTTCCCACTATGTCTTTTAATTAATATTATCCTTTTGGGTGGACCATGGAGGTAATTTTTCCTCCACTCGCATGAATAACAAAGAAAAGACTAATTTATTAAAAAAAAAGTTAACAGCAATTATCTTATAGACGAAGATTCTATTCTCATTGATTTGGTCTTCCCAACACGGAAAACTGTTTTTCATTCCTTTTTCCCTTGGTCTTTCCCAATTCTTTCTTTATGATTTGTACAGCTCTTAACATAAAATTTTCTTTCATTAGGCTCTTCGAATTCTTTCTTTTCAACAACGTGTCCGTTTGGGAACATGATAGAGAAGTACTTTTACGTAAGTCGAGGTAAATATGTTAATGAAATTATTTCGTTTTGCTTAAAAACAATGTTGAACGTGCATTTGATTTTTCAAATGTTCCGTCAAACAAGCCCAATAACGGGGATGGCCTTACCAAAAATGCATTGTTGCGTAGGGGTAAAAATCCATTGACCAAATATATTATCCATTGACCAAAAATGCCTTTTTGCGTATGTAATTTTCAAAGTCAGTAATTTGACTTTTGCTAATTTTCTTTCTGACCCAATCAATGGTTTGGCATAAAGCCATACATCCAAGAAATTGTCTATATTGTGCTATAAGTTGTGTGAAAAATCTATTTATTTAATGTGGCTAAAATTTGATCATTTTAGGATAAATAGTCCCTGTGAATGATAATTTTCTTAATTATTTTTGTGTTGATTGTTTCAACTTGTCGATTAAGTTCTAGAAACAAAACTGTTTGTCGGAAGACAAATGTTAAATTATTACGGTCAACGAAATCTTGGTCAATATATATATATAGTTATAATTCTGTGTATCAAATTCTGGAAATGTTTCATGTATTTTACCTTTTTTTAATCCATTCCCTAAGTTCCAAACTGTTTGAAATTTTGAACCGTCAATCTGATTGCCTATTGTTCTCGTTTCACACAATATACGACCTTTAATTAATATTATCCTTTTGTCTGGACTCTATTTTTCCTCCTGTCACCACCAGAAAAGAAGTGGGTTTTAGTAGTGCTTAATTTACTATAATTGTAATGGTTTGAACCACTGTTAACAATAATAGTAGTCGTTTCGAGAACCGCTACAAAACTAACGTGACAAATAATTTTATGCATATAGCAAAATATATGACTGTTTCACATATAACAAAATAACTACTAATTATTGATGGGAACAATTGAATTTTCAGATTTAAAAAAGCTTAATTAAATTTTTAGGAGTTTAGTGGCTGCTACTAAATTTTGGAGGTAAATTGTGAAAATAACAGTAAATAAAATTTAAAATCTTGACCCTTTTTTAGTAGTGATTGGTGAACAGCTACAAATGTTATTCAAATTTTTTTGAAAATTCTCCCTCCAAAAGTCCTTTTTTTTTTGCAGAGACATAACTTTTTTTAAAATAATTTCATGTTTAAAATTCTCAAATTTCATAATTTTATTTGATTAAATTTAAACGTGCAATAAATGAATTGGTTATTAATTTTTTAATATTAAAGTAGAAATGTTAATATTAAATATATGTTAAATTTTGAATTATTAAGGTCATATTTTGGACTAGAAGAGAAATATTGATAATAAATTGACAGATGGGGAATGATAGGTATTAAATTTCCAATAAACATAAAATCAAAATAAATAACATTAATATGCTAACAAGATAATAAAAATAAACAAGAAACATTTAAGATAATTATTAAAAGTTAAAAAGTAAGAATCTATATGTTGATATGAAGAAGAAAGAAGATTAAAATGAAGAATGATGAGGAAGAGTGGAGCAAAAAGGGAAATGGGAAAAGAAGGGTATTAATAAGATGTATGTCTGATTTAAATATGATTTACATAACAGTATTTGTAACGATTTGCATTTGCAACGGTTTTATTGAAGTTGTAGTGGTTAGAGAACCATTACTAATTTTAAATCATATTTTTATTAAAAATCATTTTTCACATATTTACACCCCACATTTTAAAATTTAAAACTCAAATTCGTAGAAATTTACGTGATGGTATTTGTAGCGGTTTGGATTTACAGTTGTTTTTTTTTAATTTGTAGCTGTTATAGAACCGTTACTAATTTTAAATCAGATTTTTAAAAAAAATAAAATTTAAAATTTAAATTTGTAGTGGTTCAAATTACAGTATTTGTACCAGTTATGTTGAATTTGTAGTGGTTATAAAACCGCTACTAATTTTAAATCAAATATTTTTAAAAAACTCATTTTTCACATTTTAATTTGCAATGATTTGATTATATAAAATAGCTGCAAATTAACATTACTATTTTGACACTCACTTCCCACCACTTGGCGCTAACGTGACTCCTAAATAGTAGCGGTTTGGCTACAATAAAACCCTTACTGAGGTTTTTCTCACGTTATTTGGTTAAAAGAGCTATAGATATGTAGTGCTTTGGCTGAAAACTACTACAAAAATAATATATTGTAACGTTTCTTAAAATCACTACAAGTAACTATTGCAAATTGATCTTTTTGTGGCGCCCATGAATAACAAACAAATGACTAATTCATAACCCATTGACCAAATATATTATGGATATGCAATTTTCAAAGTCAATAATTTGACTTTTGCTATTTTTCTTTCTGACGCAAGCAATGGTTTGGCATAATGCCATATATCCAAGAAATTGTCTATGCTCTAAGTTGTGTGAAAAGTATATTTATTTAATGTGGCTAAAATTTGATCATTTTAGGATAAATAGTACTAATATTTATGTTTATACTGTTTACAGCAATCTTCACTCTTGCCATATGTGTCATCCAACCTCCGTGCTTGGATGATAATTTTCTGAAATATTTTTGTGTCGATTAAGTTCTAGAAACTAAACTTAATTAGATGATTTCCTTTGGGATCAACTAAGACAAATGATAAATTATTACAGTCAACGTAGTTTTGGTCAATATACATATAGTATATAATTGGGAAAATTATATTGTTGGCACTTAGCTTATAATTCTATATATCAAATTTTGGTAATGGTCCATGCATTTAGCTTTTTTAAACCATTCCCTAAAGTTCCAAACTGTATGAAACTTTGAACCGTCAATTTGGTTGCCTATTGTTCTCGTTTCACACAATATACGACCTTTAATTTATACTTATTATCCTTTTGGCCGGACTCTGGAGGGACTTTTTCCTCTATTTTCCACTACAAAAAATATGGGTTTTTGTAGCATTTGATTTTCTATATTTATAATAGCTTAAACCGTTATTAATAATATTAGTAGTGGTTTGGATAATCGCTACCAAATTCAGTATGAAAGAGTTTGTAATAGTTTTTAATGATATTATATGTGTGTTTAAATATAAAAAAAATTTGTCATTGATAATGTATCAAAATATTATATATACTTAAATTTGTGGTTAGAGAATGAAATATCATTACAACTAATTTGCACGCAGGAGGAACTGTACGAATTTAGCTGCTGTCGACACGTGGCAGGCAAGAAGGTTGTCCACGAGGCGCAAAGCCTGGCGGCTGGCAAAGTTGAAACGTGGAGGGCTGGTAGCTGAGGTGGCAGGTTGTCCACAGGCATTTTTTATTTATCGGAAAAAATAAATTTGTAACAGAATATTTGGTCAGAAATTTACCAAAAGAATTTTATGCGGACATTTTCTAGGAATTTTCATTCCAAAATCCGATTTGTCAGTAATTCCATTCCGTACCAAATCTTTGAAATTCTGTCGATAACTCCTTTTTTGTAGTGTTTCTCTCCTAACGTCCAAAAAAATCCATAATTATTCAAATTATAGCATAACAAAAGCTTACATCCATGGTTACCAATCACAGATTTTTTTTGGATTTTTTTAATAATATTAAGAATGAATAGGAAGCAACCAAAGAGATTGTGATAGAGGGTGAAGGAAGGACGCTAGATAGAGTAGAGAATGAGATAGGCAAATTGAAGAGAGAGAATGTGGAGGACGTGGGGTTTGGTGAAAAGGGAGTACATTTTTTAAAAAAAAATAATTATGTACTAGGTCATATCATACCAAACCAGTTTATATGCTTTCATTACTAGAAAAGCAGCATTTCGCTAAAACGAAATGTGCCATCGCTAAATGGTAATTGTGGGATACATAGTCATCGTTAAATTTGATAAATCCGTCGCTAAATGGGCAATTATAACATATATAGCCGTAGCTAAATTTGACAATTACATCGTTAAATGGGTTATATCCCATCGTTAAATGGTAATTATGAGACATACACCGTTGCTGAATTTGATAATTCCGTCGCTAAATACATTAATGGTAATTATGATACATACATAACCATTACTAAATTTAACAATTTCATCGCTAAATACATTATATTCCGTCATTACATGGGCAATTATGTAGATTTTAGATATGAGTCAACAAAAATGTTTTATAAATAAATCTTGTTTAATCACACAATTGATCCAAAAATTAAATTTCAAATAGTAATATCAAGTACACAATGTCTTTAACCATAAACACGTGTCCTAATATCTGATAAAAGTCAAGTTAAAAAATATAAAAGTTAAAAGCTCCAAACAATACAATCTTTATTCAGTGATTTAGATCTAATTGCTTGGAAGAATTTGTAGAACTAGCACGTCAATCAGGAGAATTAGAGGATGTAAGTTATAATCCTTGTTCATATTGCTGTTTGTCTGCAAATCCTGCTGAGAAATTCTATCAGATCCACTTTCAGTAATACAGCGCTGGCACTTTTCAGCCACTTGAACCAATTAACTACCTGTAACAGTGAGAATTAAAAAATAACAATCATTTACTATGAAAGCATTAAGGTTGTACAGAAGGTTATAGTGCACTAGGTATTCAGATTGCTTAAAGCTTCTTCCTCCCTTTTCCATTTCTCAATCACTTTCTGCTTAAAGTTCTCATTGTCTTAATCTTGACCAAAGCTACATCAATTCCTCGTACTATTCTAAATGAAATGCTAATCAATGGCAACATGATCTCGCATATGTGAATTAAATAGTTAAAATTATACAATAAAAATTCCATACCTCAAAATACAGCAAGGCATAAGAAAGCATGCTTCTCCCTTTAGCATAAAAGAGCTAAAAGGATGGTGAAGAAAGGAAAAGATAATGAGGCAAAGAGCATTTAATACAATGGAAAACGCATCAGAAGGATATACTTCAAAAAACAGGTCCTTTGCAGCTATGAAGGAAACAACAAAAAAACACAATACCAAATTAAACTAACAGAACAAATACTACAGCCAACACTGCTACTACAGTAACAAAAACAGAGAAAAGAAGATGCATGTATGCATTAAGAAAAATAATTCATAAAGAAGATTAGTTAGCAAGACGACCTGGGCTTTGTATAACTTCAACATAACATCAAGCATTTAAAGATTAGAATATTGGTCAGCCATAAATAGAAAGGTCCAAGTATGTACAGGCAGATATCAAGTCATGAAAATCATGTATTACCTAGAATGTTAAAACCCCAAGGACAGCAAGAAAGGTTGCCTTTCTGCAAGTTAAAAGACATAAAGATTAAAAAAAAACCTAGTCATCAGTACTCAAACCAAACAATTCCGGAAAAGTTGCAATTAAAGTGCAAGGAAATACCGGATCAGCTTCTATTGGTCTTCCAAACTGACACGCAAGTGCCTCAATAAAGTTCCTTCTAACATCAATTAATGAAATAGCCTCTAGGACCTATATTCAAAATCCAGAGTCTCAAACAGAAAAACCAGTGGCAATGATAGGAAGAACCACACAAATGTACTAGAAGTTCATAATGCAAGCACTCTGTTTTATTTCCATTAATTCATTGTCTCTCGGCCATAAAACACACATATTCTTAATCAAAGAATCAATATACAATTCAAAAGCTAGCATCTTTGTTACATAATAATATCAGTACTGCACAAATAGATAATTATCACAACAACCAAACAAACTAATATGCCAGCAACTAAACAAAGTAGAAACAAAAGCTAAAGCACTAAACTTACCACAATTGGACCTATAAATGATATAGCTTTGATATTCTCATCATCACATATGTAATTAACAATCTCCTGATCAAATGGCCGCCTAAGAAAACAAAAACAATAGTGTTGAGCTTTAGTAGTCTAAAATTGAACAATATAAATTATAAAAAACAAAGGAAGGGAAAGAAAGAAAAAGAGAATCAACTTGCTCACAAAAGCCAACTCCTGATGAACCAATTAAGATTTAGGAGGCAAAATGCAGGCACCATTCATGATTCATCTTTTGAAACTATATTCATTTTCTTTCTCAAGGAGTTTGCAGCTGCAGTAAATCCATATTATAGCCCAAACATACAATAGATTGCATAGAAAGAGAATAAACCATATTATAGCTCAAGCATCTCAGCTCCCTACCTGCCTTAGGAGCAATTGTGAAAAGTCAAATGATCTTTCCTTCTATAACTTGCTTGACAACCATCAATAGAACACGCATATGGACCTCTATATCATTAAAATAATTGTTAAATTTCAGCCTCAAACTACAAGGATTCATTCAGGCACATCACGTCTACAACTTTATAACTAAGATTCTCATGACACTAGAAAATAAAAAATGTAAGAATAGAAGTAACTTGGGGCAAGAATTGATATGAGAGGTTATCAGGGTTCTTTTGGATCGATAGATCCCACAGTACTCACAGTAATAGCATCTAATGTCTCTGAAAATAGGTCTCTCCAAGTTCTCCCAATTCAACAATATTTATCTCAGCATACAGTTGGAACAAGGTGAAAGGAGGGGAGGGTCTTTCGTTGAAAAAACCAGATAAGTGGAAACATTATAAATCATAAAATGATACAAAAACACATTTAAAAAGTAAGCAGAATTGGGACTCTAGAAACTTACGAAGATGAAATAGAAGGGTCAGAGCTTAGAAACAAGGGAAATTGAGATTTGATACACAGAAAGTTTAACACGCCAGGAACTGTAGATTTGGGTGTTTCAATCAAGAATCAGTAAAGAAACAGAGTGGAATAAAATAAACCCACATAAGGGAAAAGCTAAAATATGGATTATATCAAGACCCAAAAGATAGAGAGCAACTGAGATTGATACAAAGTGAAGTTATATCGAAACCTAAAGCAACCCCAAAAGATAATTACAAAAAAAACTGAGAACGAAGTTGCGTTAAGATAGGACAGATCAAAAACACCATCTGTCAAAATCTTCGGGATGGGTCTAGCATCCGTAGGTTAGTTAC
This sequence comes from Vachellia pachyceras, assembly GCA_025593235.1. Classification (NCBI taxonomy): domain Eukaryota; kingdom Viridiplantae; phylum Streptophyta; class Magnoliopsida; order Fabales; family Fabaceae; genus Vachellia; species Vachellia pachyceras. The sequence continues at coordinate 8,860 of JANTPZ010130447.1, forward strand.
TCACAATCGGCCTCCCAATGTGAACTTGTTCACCCTTAACTTCTTGCCGCTCAAGAATGAGCTTCCATTCTTCTCTTGACCACGCAATGACCTTCTCACGCAGCCCATTGGACTTACCTTAAACGATGAAGACCCACAGAGAGATGAAGATGCATAGAGAGATGAAGACGGAGTGGCCGCGGGAGGAACTGGGGGTTAGGGTCGGGGATTTCAAATGGTAAAGTGTTCGAGAGAGCAATGGGAGAAAGCTGTCTGATTAGGTAGGAATTTTGTGGCGAGGAATTTTGCCCAAAATTAGAATAAAAAATTGAAATATAAGAGGGAAAGTGGCGTGTGAAATTGAAATTAGGGGGAAAGTGATCTTGTTTTATTGAACCTTAAAATTTAAATAATATATTAACTCATTTATTCATCCAAAATTTCATGCTAAAAAATGAATATGAATAACTCAATATTATAGTAAAAAATTTTCCTCATTAATTTGAAAAATTGGAGAGGAGTATAATATTTCTCGCCAATTAGGTAATTTAGAAAAGAATATCCAAGTCGTCGCTAATTTTTCTCGTTAATTAGGAAAATTAGAGATGAATATAATATTCCTCGCTAATTGGGTATTTTAAAGAGGAATATTAAAGTCGCTGCTAATTTTCCTCACTAATTTAGAAAATTAGAGAGTAATATAATATTCTTCGCTAAATTCCTCACTAATTGAGCATTTTAGAGAAGAACATCCAAGTCGTCGCTAATTTTTCTCGTTAATTTAGAAATTAGAGAGGAATTTACTTTTCCTCGCTAATTGGGTTTAGAGAGGAATTTCAAAATCGTCGCTAATTTTCCTCGCTAAACTATGATTTTCTAGTAGTGTTTAAAATGTCAACTTGAAACCTGGTTTGACCTGATGAGCAACCCGGATTGGTCCAATCCATTCATTTGCTTAGGTCAGACCAAACCATTTTTGGTTGGAACGAATCAGATTTATTGGACTGGATTAAGTTTTCAGAGCAGCCATGGGAGAGGACTTACTTTAGGCAATTAGAGATGGAGGAGGCGGAAGATTTGGGATTATTTTGTGGTGGCCAATCAAGCTTATTGAGGTTCACCTAGTGTGAAATTATTTACCATTATTAAAACCTTATTACAAAATGTAAACAAAGTTCTCTATAAATGGCAGCAACTAGCATCAAACATTGATGATAATCAGATCACTAATGTTCAAGCACGGGTAACAAATTCAAGCACTTAAGGAAAAAGAACTGTATAACTTATTATCTTTCTCTTTTACTTAGTAGAGCTGTTAGGCTTCTTCAGTTGATGGAGCAAAAAGTTTCCACTGTTAGGTTTAGCCAAAAATGAATGTTTAGAAACATGTTGGATCAAATATGTATGGGACACCTGCCATTACCATGTGATACTTTAAGGCCAATAACGCAGATCTTAATTGTGAGGTAAGTGATTCCTAAAATTGCTTTGAATTCCTTATGGAAAAGTTGATGGATGATGATGCGCCCCTACTGATTCGGGTTCCTTGTGGAGGAATGATGAGTAGAATTTCCCCATACAAATGGAGCAATCTTCTTGTCCCAGTATGTAGCTAAGTGGTCTAATGGAGAAAAGAGCATAAAAAAGGATTAATTGAGTTAGGAGATTCTATGACTTCATGGCTCCTTATGTTTGGGGATGAACCAATACAAGTGAAGCATACGTGGATTATAGAGACAGTGAGTTGGGATGAACCACTTCAACAAGACAAGCTTCTTGAGGTCAAGCACTTGGGGATTCATATACTTCAAGGATATAATTTTATAAGGTTGGGAAGGTGAAGTCCAAGGTTGATCCAAGTAAATCCTCCATTAACAATTGAAAGGTAAAAAGGATAAAATAAGTGAAGTTTTTTTGTTTGTTTTTGCCTTTTGTTTTTGCAAAAATTATAATAATAAATAAGGTAATTTATATGGTGTTTGCATGCATATATTTCAAGTCAAAATGGGTTTAAGTACACATTTGATCCATTAAGTTTATATCAAGTTTCAATTTAGTTCTTTAAGTTAAAAAATAAACTTTTAGTCCTTTAAAGTTAACACTGTTAGTTTTACTTAACCGAAATTCAAATTCCATTACCAGTCTAATATTAAATAATGTTAAAATATAATTAAATATTGATTATTTAATATACTTTTTTATATTTTAAAATTTAATAATATTTTATTACCTAACAAATAAAATTTAACCATATATTGTCAACATTTAATAGCAGAAATTTGTTGAGTAATCATTTTTCATTAAATAAAACTAAAGATGTTAAAAACAAATGACTAAAAGTGTACTTCTTAAGTTTAAGGAACTAACCTGAAATTTGGCGTAAATTTAAAAAAACAAGATGCATACTTTAACCATCAAAATATAGATTAAACCTTGAGGGTTTAATCAACCATGTCAACCAGGGTTTCAAGTTTTACAAGACAAAAATAATATTAGAGTAAAATATTCGGATTATCATTCTATTTTATTTTGATTACTCATATCTCTTCATGAGAATTGTGAATAAATCCCCCATTGGAAATTTAATTATAAAATAAGACTTTCCATAAAATGCATCTGAACTTTCATATTATGTGCAATTGAACTTTCACGTTATGTAATTAAGATTTCACGTATGTAACTGAGCTTCCATAAAAGTTCAATGATATGTTCCATTATCCATTTAATTTCCTACCCAGGATTTATCCCCAATTCTCTTTATCTCTTTTCTATTTTTAAAACATATATTTTAATTCAAGCCATCAATGCCCTTAGAGAATATTACAAAAAGTTTCTTGACATGTATGTATTCTAAATTAAAGACTTTTTATTTTTATTTAGAAAACGGTTTTACATATCTGTTTTGAAAACAAAATACAAAATCAAACATACCCTTAATGTGAATGTGGAAATTACTGACACGAAGGAGGACTTTGAACTTCAATAGTTAATTGATTGTAATTTTCATTCTTAAATTAATTCTCAATTACTATTATTCTCTTTTTGTGCGTTCCTTCATCATACAATTTCCTCACTCTCTCTTAATTTATTGGGTCAATAAAATGAGAACCCCTTTATAGCGTTAATCCCAAATTTTTTAGAAATTGTACTGCTACGATCTCATAAGATATTGCGAGACACTATCAATAAAAAATGCTTCTATAATACCATCGAACAAGGTAATTCACTAAACATGAATTGACCATCATCATCACATCACTACCAGAAAAATGTCATTTAGCGACGGAAGAATTCATCGCTAAATAACTATTTTCCATCAGAAAATTTCCATTTAACGACGGAAAATATTAGCGACCCTCATTTTAACGACGGAAAATAGCCTAAATAACATTTGTCTGGTAGTGCATTGATACAATATTGCAGTCATAATTTAGAACACCGATAATTTACTTCACATGCTTATTGGGATCTTAAACATCTGCATGAACAAAAAAAATATAAATTCAAATAAAAAAAATTCAATTATGTAATCCTTGTTAGCTTCAAATTGGCAATGAAGGGATGATGTGCTCATGTTTGAAGAAATTACTTGGATCAACCTTAGACTTCATCTTCCCCAACCTTATAAAATTGTCATTAATTTGAAGGTGAAAAGTACTAACATATAGGACGATTTTGAACCTCAACAGTTATTTAGTTATTATGTTCTTTATTCCCAAATTAAGTCTCAATTACTATTATTATCGTGAGAAATTGCAATTTTAAAACAGTTATTTAAAGAAGGGTCTGACACAATTAAATTCTGAAGGGTTTAAAAGTAAATATAATATTTTAAAAATTGAGTAATTTTAATAATTCCATTAAATTGACTCAAACAGCGGTATTTTTATGTTGGACCCGCCTGCTCACCTCTAACTTTATAACTATTTAGAGAGTTAGAATTAGTGAATCAATAGAACTAATTGACACCTGGAGTCGATCAATGACTCACAAGGACATCTTAACTGCCGGTGTCAACCTTATAAAAAGCTGATTCTCAAATACTATTATCATATTTTGTGCATTCCTTCATCAAATAATTTACTTACTCTGTCCTAACTATTAATTTATTAGGTAGTAAAGGACAACCTCTTTATAGGTGTAATCCCAAAATATTTAGAAATTAGTACAACTACGATCTCATATATTCTTGCGAGAAACTATCAATATTACATAAAAATGCTTTTATAATACCATAGACCAAGTAATTGTACTAAAAATGAATTGACAATCATCATCAAGTTGTTACAACATTGTGGCCATAATTTAGAACACCAATAATTTATTTTGCATGCTTATTGGGATCATAAACATGTACATGCACAAAAAAGATTAGCATAAAAAATTTGGATTGTTTAAGGCTTGTTAGTTTCCAATTGGTAATGAAGGGATGCTCTGCTCATGCCTGAAGAAATTACTTGGATCAACCATAGACTTCACCTTCACCAACCTTATAAAATTATCATTGAAGTACTTAAATCCCCAAGTGCTTGACCTCAAGAAGCCTGTGCTATTGAATTGGTTCATCCCCAAGTCAAGGTCTCTGTAATTCACATATGCTTCCCTTGGAAGGTGGGAAGCATAAGGAGTCATGTAATCATAGAATCTCCTAACCCAATTCATATGCTCTTCCATGCTCTTTTCTCCATCATCCCACCTAGATATATACTGGGCCTTGAAAAGTACTCCTTTTCTGTGAGGATATGGAGTTGCCGATTCTGAGATTCTACTCATCATTCCTCCATATGGGACCCAGACCATCATGGGCTCATCAATCTCCATAAACCTTTTCCACATGGAATTCAGAGCGTTTTCAGGAATCACCTGCCTCATGTAGTCTACCTTGTTCTTGAAGTATATCTTATCCGATATACGCCCTTGTATAAGAATTTCTGGGGATGTCGTGTTTGGAAAACCATAAATGTAAGGCACAGAGTTGATCCAACTTGTTTCTAAACAATCCTCCCTGGTGAGGCCCAACTCCGGAAACTTTTTCTCCATCAATTGGAGAAGTGCATCAGCCTTGCCAAGGAAACGTGCAATATAAGAGGTTGATACAGTCCTTTTGCCTTGGGTGCTAGAATTTGCCACTCGCATTTGAACCATAATGAACAGATTTTCATCAATGTTTGGTGCTACCTGCTGCCATTTGTGGAGAATTTTATTTGCATTTTGTTCCAAGGTTTTAGTAACGGTAAAAACTGTCACTACGGGTGGGACCTGAACAAGCTTGATTTGCCAAGACAAAATAATCCCAAAACTTCCGCCTCCTCCACCTCTAATTGCCCAAAACAAGTCTTCCCCCATGGTTGCTCTGTCAAGAATACTTCCGTTAGCATCCACAATCCGTGCATCGACAACGTTGTCAGCAGCAAGTCCGTACTTCCTGTGCAAAGAGCCATAACCACCTCCTGTAATGTGACCACCAACTCCTACGCTTGGACAAAGCCCTGCAGGGAAGGCATGGACTGGACTTTTCTCTGAAATCCTGTAGTAAACTTCTCCAAGTGTAGCACCGGCTTGAACCCATGCTGTGTTGTGCGCTATATCGACTTGGATGGCACGAAGTTTGGCGAGATCTAGGATCATGAATGGCTCCTCAATGAGAGAAACAAAAGAAAGCCCTTCATAGTCATGACCCCCGCTACGTACCCTCATGTGAATTTTGAGGTTTTTTGCACAAATGACAGCAGCTTGTACGTGGGAATCATGCAATGGAGTGAATATGAATTCGGGTTTCGTTATTGAAGGCAGCAGGTACCTTAGATTTTGAGCTGTGGATTCAAGGACCGAAGTGAAATTGGCACTGTCAGGAGTGAAAAATGTGGTGGATAATGGGATTGGGTTTTGAGAATTTGCCTGAAGACATTGAGTGAAGAGTTCTGGAATTGGGACTGAGGAAGTTGATGAAGCTGAAAGTAACGCAAATACAGAAATTAGCGATAAGACCGACCTCGGAGACCCCATGATTTGTGTTTCAAGTATATTCGTGATTTCTCTGTGTATAAAACTGCCTTTCACGTCCGCTTATATACAAAAATTCTGAACCAGATATTTGCGCGTCTTATTGACCCATGACTAGTCGTCTTTAGGATAAAGACCAAGACTCTATTCTCATTGATTTGGTCTACCACACGCATTGGCGGACCTAGGATCCCGACTCAGGGGGTGCAAACTATTTTTTGAGAAGACAAATGAGACTTATTCTTAATATCTTTTGAGAAGAATTTGAGTAAAAATTCAGTGGGTTCAAAATTAGCAAATGAGTGGGTGTAAAATAAATCACATAGTACTAATATATACCTAATTTTCTGGAAGTCAGGCGGTGCGACTGCACCCGGTGGGGACCAAGTAGGTCCGCCCATGACCACACGGGTATTACTAGCGGGCAACAAAAACGTCTTCCAGTGCTTATTCCATTGGTCTTTCCAAATTGTTTATTTATGATATTGTAGAGCCCATACGTAAAAATTTCCTTCATTAGGTTTTTCGAATTCTTTGTTTCCAATAGAAATGCGTAGAGAGCCATAGCAAAATATATTGTGAAGTATGGAATAAAGCCCGTTGACCAATTTTCGACAAATAAAATATATACGTGCGTTGACCAAAGATATTAGGTATATTTATCAATAACTTTGACTTATGTTATTTTTTATTATTGTTTGACCAAAACAAAATGTAAAATAATGTAACGAGTGGTATAAAGACATTGATCAAAACAATATTTTGACATATAGCCATTCAAACAATTGTTTGCAGCAAAAGTTAACATGTTTTATGGGGCTCAAGTTTTAAACATTTAAGGTTCATTAATACTAATAAATGCGCTTATACTGTTTACAGCAATCTTTTTCGTTGTTCTCACTCGTCATATGTGTTTTCTACAATATTATATGATCGTGTCTCCTACCTCTGTGCTTATTTAACCACCATTTTTTGCCAGAATATTTAACCACCATTTGTTTCTTGTGTTGGAAATATATTACATAATTACATAATGATATCAATTTTATCAAAGTATTTTTATTTTAATTTTTTTGACTTTGTCACTTTGATTCTAGAAATAAAACTAAATAATTTCCTTTCCATCCGCCATACACAAATATTAAATTATTACCTTTTTTTGGCCAAGAAATATTAAATTATTACAACCAATGAAGTCTACGTCAATATACACATAATGAATAATTAGAAAAGTTAATTGCCGGTTCCTATAATTTTATATATCAAATTTTAGATTTTGTCTTGCATTACCTTTTGTTAATCATTCCCTAAAGTTTCAAAATGTAGGAAAATTTGGATCATTAAGCATTTGCAACGGAAAAGTACAATTTTCAAGACATCTCCAATTAATGGCTAGATGATACAATTAATCATTCAAGTTTATATCATGTTTCAGTTTTATTCATTAAATTTAAAAAGTTCACTTTTAATCATCAAAGTTAACACCGTTAATTTTACCAAACAAAAAATGTTAATTCAATCATCATGCTGCAATTAAATGATGTTAAAAAATATTTAAATATTAATTATTTAATATATTTACTTTTATATTTTAAAATTTAACCATATTTTATGAGCATTTAATAATAAAATTACCATTTAAATTTGTTGAGCTATCATTTTTCGTTAAGTATAAATAACGGTGTTAAAACTACAAAACTAAAAGTATACTTTTTAAACTTGAATGACTAAATTGAAACTTTAACATAAACTTCAAAACCAAACATATACTTTAGCCCCAATCAATTAATCATTTTCTCTAATTAATTCTAACAAAGGAATTTTGATTGCTATTGTTCCCATTTTCCACCATATAAGATGATAAATCATTCAATCCAAATATATAAGACTTTATTTAATACTTTCCTTTTGCCCGATGCTTGTTTTTCCTCCACTCTCATGAATAATAAACAAATAACTAACTTGTAAAAAATAGAAAGAAAAATTTAAATTGAATTGTCGTGTGTTTGTATGCATGTATAAAAAAAGTGACATGGACACAAGTCATAATTGATGTAATGAATGATAATCTCATGAAGGAAATAAGTTTGCAATTGAACTCTGCATTGGAACATGCCACATATGTGACAACTTTCGCTTCATCCCCATCGGAACTATTTCAAAAAGAAGGCAATAAGGTAAAAAGACCGATCAGTTTATGCGGTTTATCATGAAAGAAAGGAAAGATGTTCTTGGCCAAATTCAACTTCACATTCAGTGGATTCCTATATATAAGCATTGATACCCCTCTTGTTTTGAATCTATGATTTGTGTCTTTTGGAATAGTAGAGGATCTGGCTCTAGAAATTTTCTAGGATTAGTTCGAATGCTGTAAGTTTTCTTCGGGGATCCGGTAATGAGAATAAGAAGATTCGTCTTGAGGCTTGGAATGAGGTATGCAAGGAAAAGAAAAGAGGTGGTTTAGGTGTACGTCGTGCAAGACTTGAAAACAAAGCTTTGGTGATGAAGCTGGAGGGGGATTGATAAACAATCAAGATGCTTTATGGACAAGAGCCACGATTAATATTCATTGTGGCAATGACCTGATTCCTACTAGTGATTGATCGCGACTTGGCTCGCATTTGTAGATTATGTTTTACATGGAACCGAACATGTGGATGGATGAGGGGGAGATATATAACATAGCCAAGCATAAACTTGAAAAACATTGAAATTTTTTCATCAAATCAGCTTATAACCTTGTGAAAGGTGAAGACTCGAGGGAGATCATATATGTAACAAAAATTGAAAGTTGGGCCTGCATGCCTAAGAGGTGCAAGTCTTTTCTTTGGCTTGCACAACACAGCAAGCTACTTACAAATGAAGCGAGAATGAGACTGCGTATTAGTGAGACAACGTCCTGCACTTGTTGTAATCCTGATATTGCACTGAGATTAAGTACAGACGGCCTTCTAGTTTGGTACAGTCAAGAAGATTTAGATGAGTCAAGCCAAAATATGAGGCATTGGAATGTCGAATAGTATCCAAATTAACCCAATTGAAGATGGATGGGTGTGTGTCTAACAAAGGTGATGGATCTTACTATCATATAGATGACAATATAGGATGGGAACTATTAGCAAATATCATACAGGTAATCCGATTGAAGTTTTCATCCTAATATCATAAATGGAGATCTTTTAGTGGCAGAACTTTGCCTTATTGGTCTTAAAAGGGTTTGGGATGGTAATAATAGAAAAGCTTGCTTGAGAAATGATTCCTCGGATGCAGTTAATCTTATCAAGGATGGAAATAATTATCATCATGATAAATGAAATTTAATTTAGGATAGTAATTACATGGTTAAACTTGATGGTTGGTTAATCTGAAACAGGTCTGAAGAGAAAGGAAATTTGAAGTTGATATGCCATCCAAGCATGCTCTAGCGATGATCCCTGGATTTCACTTGCAATGACATATTCTATACATCCTGGGAGATGGTAGTGTTGTCCTGTGCCTATAAGAGAAGTTGGCACAAATTCTATGGATCGAGTTGAATGGACTCTTTGGAGAAGTCTTAGTTTTTATAATAAACTAGAACATTGATTACATAAAAATTGATACAAGTAAAGTTATGCATCTAACCACCTCAAATATTTTCCTACGTACCCTAAAATATTTGTGCTACATTTATCACCCTAAAATATTTTTTCCTTTATATTGGATGCACAAAAAAAATATTTAAGATTCTAAACACACCTAAAAATACTTAAAGGTACTGGATGCATCAAAAAATAATTTAGAGTGCTATATACACATGAAAAAAATTAATTCATAATGCTGAATGAATCACAAAATACTTTAGGGTGCTAGGTGCCCTTTTACCTAGAGATAAATGAAATCCATCTTTGTTAACATTAAATGGCACTTTAATTGAGCTATAATTCTAAGCAACTAAATTCCTCAATGAAGACAATGATGTGTTATTTGAATAACGATAACCATGTTATTTCCTACTTGGTCTTTAAATTAACGGTAGAAGCTACTTTTCTAACGTAATATAGGTTTACAAGATAAATATATAAGATGAATTTTATTTCGACTTGTATGAAGTGATTTTCCAATGTTTTGATAAATATATTAACTTGATCGTCATCCTTGCGATCTTGATAGCTTATTTTTCCATACAAGCACAAATTACAAAATTTATATATAAAATTATAGTTACCAACAATTTGATTTCCCTATTATTTTATTATGTGCAAATTGACCAAGGCTTCATTCACTGCTATAATTTAATATTTGTGCATGGTGGACGCAAAGGAATCATTTTAGTTTTGTTTGTTGCACCCAAGTAGACAAATTAAAATGATCAAAATAAAAATTATTTAAGAAAATTATGATTAATTGTTAAGAGGGAAAATACTGAAAAAAATATGTAAATGCAAAAGGGACAAAAAGGTGCGAAATAATTTCAAAATCTCAAACAGGTGCGCGGGATCAATCTGTCTTTGGAGAATGATTAATTACTTTGGGTTAAAGTATATGTTTGATCTTTTTAATTTTAGATCAAGTTTCACTTTACCCATTTAAGTTTAAAAAGTGCACTTTAGTCTTTTATTTTTAACACCGTTATTTTTACTTAATGAAAAAAATGGCTCAACAAATTTAATTGGTGATTTTGCTATTAAATACTCATGAAATTTGGTTAAATTTTAAAATATAAAAATAAGTATATTAAATAATCAATATTTAAGTATACTTTCACACCATTTAATTGCAGAATGGTGATTGAGTTAGCATTTTCTGTTTAGTAAAAACTAATAGCGCTAACATTGAAGGATTAAAAGTATCTTTTTAGACTCAACGGATCAAACTGAAATATGATATAAGCATAAAGGATTAAATGTATACTTTAGCAATTAATTGGAGATATCTTGAAAATTGTACTTTTCTGTCGCAAATGCCTAATGGTCCAAATTTTCCTACATTTTGAAACTTGAGGGCATGATTAACAAAAGGTAATGCGAGACAAAATCCAAAATTTGATATATAAAATTATAGGTACCGACAATAAAATTTTCTAACTATTTAATATGTGTATATTGACGTAGACTTCATTGGTTGTAATAATTTAATATTTGTGTATGGTGGACGGAAAGGAAATTATTTAGTTTTGTTTCTAGAATCAAAGTGACAAAGTCTAAGAAATTTAAAATAAAAATAATTTAATAAAATTGATATTATTATGTAGTTATGTAATATATCTCCAACATAAGAAACAAATGGTGGCTAAATATTCTGGCAGAAAAGGGAAAACACATATGACGAGTGAGAACAACGAAAAAGATTGCGGTAAACAGTATAAGCGCATTTATTAGTATTAATCAACCTTAAATGTTTAAAACTTGAGCCCCATAAAACATATGTCAACTTTTGCTGCAAACAATTGTTTGAATGGTTATATGTCAAAATATTGTTTTGGTCAATGTCTTTATACCACTCGTTACATTATTTTACATTTTGTTTTGGTCAAACAATAATGAAAAATAACATAAGTTAAAGTTAATGATAAATATACCTAATATCTTTGGTCAAGGGGCTTTATTCCATATATACTTAACAATATATTTTGCTATGGCTCTCTACGCGTTTCTATTGGAAACAAAGAATTCAAAAAAACCTAATTAAGGAAATTTTTGACGTATGGGCTCTACAATATCATAAATTTAGATTTTGGAAAGACCAATGGAAAAAGGCACTGACAGACGTTTTTGTTGCCTGCTAGTAATACCCGTGTGGTAGACCAAATCAATGAGAATAGAGTCTTGGTCTATAATGTCGTCAAAACTCTTGCACTAAATATATATCCTAAAGACGACTAGTCATGGGTCAATAAGACGCGCAAATATCTGGTTCAGAATTTTTGTATATAAGCGGACGTGAAAGGCAGTTTTATACACAGAGAAATCACGAATATACTTGAAACACAAATCATGGGGTCTCCGAGGTCGGTCTTATCGCTAATTTCTGTATTTGCGTTACTTTCAGTTTCATCAACTTCCTCAGTCCCAATTCCAGAACTCTTCACTCAATGTCTTCAGGCAAATTCTCAAAACCCAATCCCATTATCCACCACATTTTTCACTCCTGACAGTGCCAATTTCACTTCGGTCCTTGAATCCACAGCTCAAAATCTAAGGT
>JANTPZ010130448.1:0-15510 GCA_025593235.1 Vachellia pachyceras
TGATAGAAGTTGAAAAACACATGTTGGTGAATGTGTGTGATATGTCTCGGCCTGACCTGGAAGTGGGAGAAGATGAATTGTTTTGATGATTTTGATGCTTCCAATGGTTTTATAAGGCAAAATTGTGTAGGTATACAAGTGTTCATGATTTTTAGATGCTTGTATATGAATCTGGAATTTTTGGAAGTTAAAGAGTAAGTGCTGTGAAAGTCATTTTCTGGAGGCAGTATAATTATAACGTGTTTTTGTGTGGCTAAATGTTGTCCAATGACCATGAAACTTTCCCGAATTAAATTAGACTTGTCAAGATTTAATTTGATAGGTCATATTGGTTAATTGTATTTGTGTGCTGGGAGATATGAATTTTTGAAGTTTAGGCACTAAATCTGGAACAAATCCTAGCACAGTTGGGTAAACTAAGAATTCTGGAATTCTGGGTGCATAAGTGCCAACAGATAATATTTTTCACGTAAAGAGGACTTAATGAAATTCACATAGGAGGTTGAACCACCCCAATTGGATTTCTATAGAATTAATTATGATTTTTCAAAGTTTAGTCAAAGTGCTGGCAGCTCTTGGTTACCATGCGAATTTAAGAAAGAAAGTGACCAAATGTAATTTGTAGGAACTCCAAGGGTGAAAGTAAGCCTTTAGGGCTAATGTGGCCCATTGGGCATTCACTTTTCTTGACTCTAATAATGTCATTACTTACCTAGGGCCATAAAGTGACAAAGAAAAAGCTATGATTAGAAGATCAAGGTACAAGAGGAGGAGGCAAAGTCTAAAAGGTAGTGAACTTACTTACTTGTATGTATGTGATGTTTATGCTGTGTATCGATTGCTGGATTATGTGAAGCATGTATGAATGAATGAAGCTCTATTTCTATTTTTACTATGGCCATAAGTACATTTCACGAAACATTGAGCACGCATCATATCATTATGTGAACATGAGCCTATGTAAGGTAAGCATATCATGAACTAGCATTCATCCTACATGCATTGTTTGTAATGTTTGCTACTAAGATTCCTCGAATCTCACCCTCCCCCATTAACCATTTTTAGGTACAAGTTCTTTCAAAGGATAAGGAGAAAATGCATGAGGTTTGAAGCAAGGAATTTATCTGTTTATGTATAAAAATGATGTTGTAAAGTATGTTATTTGGGATTTAAGCATATGATGTAATATGTATTATGAATCCTTGCATGTTTGGTTGATAGGTGATGGTTAAAGACTCCTAATTGCATAATCAAACATGGTTCAAAAAGGTTTAGAAGTTAGGGTTTTAATGATGAAGTTTAAAAATGAAAAAGTTGACTTTTTATCAAAGTAAAGTTGGTCAAACCCCTAAATTTGACTTGTCGAGTAACAGGGTAAATGAACTCCAAATGAGCTGAAATTTTACAGAAAAATATTTGTCATTTCGAGCTTTAAAAAATCCAAAGAACACTGAATTTAGAGTTTTTTTACGGAAAGTTACAATGTTCCAAAGTTTGAAGAAAATCATTGAAAATCTGGGAAAAATGAAAAATTACCAAATAAACAGTACTTTTTCACGCATTAAAATGTGTCAATTGGGCAAGCTAATGACTCAATGAGTATTTTCCCTTATATAGGAACATATAAGCTTCAAATAGAAGTTGGAAGCACTCAATTTTGATTTTTTTGGAATTAGTTATGAATTTTCAAAGTTAGTCCAAAAAGCTGTGAATAGTAACTTTCAAAAAATTAAAAGTTTTTAAATTGAATCTTTTGGACTTTCTAATTAAAGGGAGGCTTCCTTTGGTTCCAATTCAATATAAAATGAAGCTAAAGGTAAAGATTAAGGAGTGTCACACTATCCACTCTTTTGAGAGAGTTTATCTAGCCAATCTTCATTGTAAATCTGTGAGAAACTCAAGGTTGGACCTTGAGCTTGTTGAGCTAAATTTGAGTTGAAAAACAGACTGTACGATACTCTATTTTAGTGAAAAGTGTGAGGGGAGTGATTTCCCATTGTAAAGGCTTACATAGCCTCTTGCTATTGGAGATAGTGGATTGAGAAATCTCAGAGGTGCTCTGAGGACTGAATGTAGGTCAAGAAGACCGAACCAGGATAAATCTTCTGTATCCACATTCTATCTCTATGCTCTCTCGGATTGTTTTAATTTTGCACATTGTGCTTTTTTTTAAAAAAAGTGACCAATTCACCCCCTCTTGGTCAAATCCTATACTAACATTTGATAACAGAGCAGGTCTCTTGTTTAAAGGACGTAATTGTAACACACCTTATCTAACCCCTTTAGCTTCATTTTATATTATTATGGAACCATTCTTGGGCCTTGAATAGTTTAAAACGTCAAAAGAAATCAAATCTAAAAATTTGGTTTTTAAAAGTTACTATTCATTGAATTTTGGCCTAACTTTGAAAGTTCATAACCAATTCACTGTTCATTTGGTAATTTTTCTATTTTCCCAGGTTTTTCTATGATTTTCTTCAAACTTTGGAACATAATAACTTTTCGTACAAAACTCCAAATCCAGTGTTCTTTAGCTCATTTTGAAGCCTACAAATGTGAACTAGTTTTCTGGAAAAATTAAACTCATTTGAAGTTCATTTACCTTGTTTCATGTCTTACCAAAGTTCATGGTTTGACCAACCTTACTACACTTCTATACATCCTTATCATTTCCATTTTTCTTCCTTTAGGCAAGCTGGTTTGCTTTCTTCTTTTGCTCATAATTAAACATGCATTAGCCTATAATTAGAGCATTTTCACCTCTTTTGGGCTACCACATATGTAGAGGTTTAAAATTACATAATTACATCAATTCTCAACACAAAGTTCCCACCATGTCACACAAAATTCCACAAGCAAGAACATAAAGCTAAGCCATCTTCAATCACCATAAACCTTGCTCTTACCCTTGCTTGTGCTTGTACCTAAAATGGTTAGTGGGGGGAGGGTGAGATTTCAAGGAAATCCCAATAGCAAACACTCTAATAATGCATCTACATGCATGATTAATAATGAGATCAAGTATGCCATGTAACAAGAACAATCAATCAACTTTCCAAGTCAAGACAATCATTGCATAACAACCATCATGCTTTCACACAAGTAAGGTTTCATAATTTAAATAGCTACAATCACACAATAAACATGGCAACTAACACATATATAAATCAATGCAAAGTAGATGCCAAAGTTAGGAGTGTTGCTACCTTGTCCTCTTAATTTCCCACTTGAACTTGAAGCTCTCTTGTTAATCTTTTCCATTGATTTCTTTGGTATTTAAACTTCCTAAACATTACACAAGAACATAATCATCAAGCTCAAGTCATCAACTTTGCAAGAAAACCATAAAAACGCACCAAAATCCTCTCTTGCTTTTTAAGACCCTTAACACTTTGAAACTTGTTCTTATGATTTCAAATGCTTCCCAAAACTTTTTCTCACTTATACCCTACAGAATTTTGCCTTCTAAACTCAATGGAAGCATCAAAATCATAAAAATCCAGCTCCTTTCCCCCATCACAGATCTGGACGAAAATCTTCCACAAGCACAATAACATGATTTCTCAAACTTTCAACATATATACCAACATATTATTGATCCCAAACTCATTTTCATAGATTATATAGATCAAAAACAACTCTTCCCATCAAATATAAAATTGGACAGCACCTCCCCTTAGGGTTTGAGATTCCAAAAATTCATACAACCATCAAACCCAAGCAATATACACGTCAATCTACTCCTTATCATGCAAGGAGTGTTTTACAACCTTTAGTTTCCTCTAAATCCCTCTCTTTTCCATTTTTCCTCTCATGAACCCTAACTTTCCAGCCACCAAAAGAGGGCCAAAAACAAAAATCTAAACTGATAGAAAGGTAGAGGAAGCTCCAAGGATCAAGAAAATGTATAGGTTTGGTTGGAAAGTCCTCTTACCTTATATATTGTGAGCTCTTCTTCTTCCTTCTAAAGCTCTTCAATGGTGTCACTTCCTCCTCCATTTGCAGCTGGAATTTTCGTCCAAAATGGCCAAGGAAAGAGAAAAAAAATCCTTTCTTAACTTAAGCTCTTCATTTGGAATGAATGGTTAGGATTTAGCCTTAACTTACAAGTTTAATCTAAGGGTTGATATTGCAACACCACATTCACATGTGTTTCCATCCTATTGGCTCTCATAAAGGTGTCATCATTGAGTGCACATGGGGTAAAACAATCTGGTTGGAACATGGTTACACTAACCGAATTAGTTACCATTCGGTTACTTCTACCGATTATACTTTTTACCAGTAAACATAACTTTATTCCGGTAAATCTTTTTCCACTTTCCTGGAGATGTTTTATTCCTCTTTTAATCTCCATAATTCATTTACTAGTATGGCAAAATATTTATCCAAAAATACCCCTAAAATTCTTCCAAAATTAACAGGGTATTTTTATCCTGATGAAAATCCCTGAAAAACGAATTTCCGACGGGCAAATAACTTTTAGGGCATTAAAAATTTCTATAATTTTTACTGATAGTCTAGCCCTTTTCCTTTCATCAAATTACCCTCCAGATTGTCTAAAAATAATTTTTGAATAAAATTATATTTTCAGGATTTTTGGGCATTTTTGGGCCTTTTCCCCACCGTTCTGGGCATTCGCCTTAATCGTATATTGGACAATAATTTTATAAAATATTATAAAATTCACTTTATTTTCCTATGCCCTGAACTCAACTGATTAAGGTCTCCTGATACCTCAAATAATTATTTTCGGCCATTAAATCTTCAAAATTCTATTAATAAAATTCTAGGCCGATTTTCAGCAATTTGTCGAATCTCTATTAATCAGTGAGTTATGCTCTATCTTTTGGGCATCTGTGACTTTTTCTGATATTTTGGTCAACGGTTGACTTTTTGACTTTGACTTTGTCAAATGACCAAAATGCCCTTACATTGTCTAACTTTTCGTAATTCCCATTTTGCCCTTGACTTTTTCACCCCCGGTCTTTTGTGTAATGACCTTTGGGTCCTTCCCAGAAGGTCACCCATCCTTACACTACTCCAGTGTGAGCACGCTTAACTGCGGAGTTCTCATAAAATTTCTCCCGCTGAGCCAGGTCTGACTTTGGGTTATCTAGCCCATCAACATCAGCTTTTCCCATGCTTTCTATCTGTGGGCTCTAACTTGACTTTTAACTACTAGTTTGGCCCTTTTTATCCAATGACCCTGTTGCCCTTGGTCTTTATACTTAATGACATTTATGTCCCTGGCTTATATTCTCAGTAATTTAAAAGCCTTAGGACTAAATTAACCAGGGTCTCTGGTCCATTGACATCTTCTCTTTCTGTACTTTTATTTCTGGGTCTTATCTTATCTCACAGCTATCAGTTTGGCCTCTATGTCAGTTTACAGAAAATGGTGGATATTACAGTAACTGTCTCAAGAGCGATTATGGCAGGATTTGGTGAACACGTGCTAACAGATGAAGCTTCCTTTACCAAACCTCTAGCATTCAATACTCAAAAGTTTTCCTTCTAGAAAATCAAATTTTAAAATTTTATCCTAGGTATTGATATTGATTTATGGGATGTATTTGAACAGTAAAACTATGTACCTATGAAAGTTGAAGATAGACTAACTCCAAAGACACGTGCTAAGTTTGTCAGTGAAGATTTATGGAGAGTTCATCTCAATAGAAAGGGAGTGTCAGATGTTGCAAGCAGCTATAAATGAGGATGATTTCTTCAGAATCTGTAATTTGCCTTCGGCTTAACACATGTGGGATGCATTAGAGATTTCCTACGAAGGAATAGAAGCTGTGAAGGAAAGCAGAATGAACACCCTGACAACTGAGTATGACTTACTCAGAATGAGGGATGAAGAAACAATACCTGAGTTCCAGATGCGTCATACTCATCTCATTAACAAACTGGCAGCTCTCAGCAAAAACATATGATCAATGCTCTCAGGTGAGAAAGATATTAAATGTTCTATCCAACAAATGGGAAGTAAAAGTCACAGCCATTGAAGAATCTTAAGGTGAATCAATGACTTCAGTAGTAGCACTATTTGGAAGTCTTGCTGAGTACGAGAGCAAGCAAAAGTTTAAGAAAGAACTGTCCAACATTTAGGACAAGAAAAAGAAAGGGCCGGCTCTCAAAACCTTCAAAGAAAAAGAAAAGGAGCCAGAAACAAAGGATAAGGAAGATAATGTAGAAGATGAAGAATTAGCAATGGTCATCAGGAAATTTAGACGAATGTACAGAAAGAAAGAAAATTTTTGAAGACCACAAATAGGAGGATCAAGCAAAATAATTTGCTACGAATGCAACAAATCAGGCCAAGTAAAGGCAGATTGCCTTCAGGATCCAGCACAAAACATAGAGAAAGATAAGAAGAAACCAAAATTCTTCAAGAAGAAGAAGGCATATGTCTCAGGTATCTGGGGTGACAGCTCAGATGAAGAAGAGCGTAAAGCTGAGGAGGAAGTCAACCTCTGTCTTGTGGCTCAAGAAGAAGAATAAGACACAGAAGAGGTAATTGCTTAACCTAGTTATGATGAATTACGTGCTGAATATGATGAAATGCATATTGAACTGTTAAAGTTTGCAAAAGAATTATCCTTTCTAAGAAAAAGAGTTAAAGAACTTGAGAAACCTATTGAAAAACCAGCTATTGCCAAAATTTGCTCAAACTATGATGTTTTGAAAAGTGAAAATGAACTGATGACCAAAACTCTTGAAAAATTTACAAAGGGCAGTGAAATGTTGCAGGTCATTTTGAAAAGCCAAAGAGTTATAAATGATAGAAGCGGTATAGGATATATCCCTCGAAATGATTTTAAAAAGGGAAAGAAAAAGAATGGCAACAAAAGTTATTTGAGATATTTTCAAAAGTCAGTGCATGCCTCTAAACCTTTTGCCTTCTGCAGTTATTGTAATAGAAAGGGACATAAAACAACTTCATGTTGTTTTAGAAAGAACAAAGCTTTAGATATGTATAGATGTGTACCAAAAGGAACATGCGTTACAAAAGTCTTGTGCATTAATCCAAAAGGACCCAACAAGACTTGGGTACCTGAAACCATTAAATGATTTTCTTAGCTTGAGTCAAAGTGCTGACAAAGAAAACTGCCAAAGATGTATATCATGTGGAAGGATTGTGCCATAATCTCTTTAGTGTGAGTCAAAGTGCTGACAAAGATAACTGAGTGATCTTCAACTCACAGGAATGCTTCATCGTAAATAAAAAGGACCTTCTGATCAATAAAGAAAAATTGAACATTCAACTCCGAACACCTAGGGATGGTAATTGCTATACCATTGACTTGGAAAATGCTTTTGCAAACTCTTGTTTGATTAGTCAACCTGATGAAAGTCATTTATGGCATAAACATTTGGCACATGTTAATATGAATAAACTTGATCGGTTAATCAATAATGAATTAGTTCAAGGGCTTCTGAAACTTAATTTCAAAAATGATATAGTATGTGATTCTTGCCAAATGGGAAAGCAAACAAAATCATCTTTTAAATTAAAGAAAGAAATTTCAACGAAGAGGCCATTTGAACTACTTCATATGGATTTAATAGGTCCAACTAGAGTAAAGAGCTTAAGAGGAAATCTTTACACATTGTAATTGTTGATGATTACTCTAGATTTACGTGGACCATATTTTTAGCATCAAAGAATAAAACTTTTAAATTATTCACCATAATTGCCAAAAAGGTCCAAAATGAGAAAGGTATGTTTATTGTTTCCATTAGAACATATCACTGAGGAGAATATGAAAATGGAGACTTTACAGTATACTATGAAAGTGAAGGAATCAATCACAACTTCTTTGCTCCAAGGACTCCTCAACAAAATGGAGTAGTAGAAAGGAAGAACATAGTCTTAGCTGACATGGCACGAGCAATGATGATAGAGAAGAAGGTGCCACAAGTATTCTGGGTAGATGCTCTGAGAACATCATGTTATATATATAACAAAGCATATATTAGAACATCGATGGGAAAGACACCTTATGAGCTGTTCATGTTGGAATCAGAACATGCACGGAGTGGAATTTAAAATTTTTCTAATCCTAAATACGGATCTATCAAAGGCGTTTAGATCGAGGAGATGAAGGTGTACCTTTTGCGTTTCAAGATTGTCTCCTCCTTTGTGTCTGGATCTCTTCAGATTCCACAACCTTCCGCGCTCTTGCTTCTGATCACGAGGAGCCGACGTTCTTTCAATAGCAGCGTATCCACGCGAACAGTCTCAAACAATAGCAGCGTGCTAGCGCCTCTTCGTTTCACTCTCTCTATAGGGTTTCGTGGCTCAAGAGTGAATTCAAATTTAGAATGGGATGCCTATTCTGTTCACGAGCACTCATATTTATAAAGCTCATGGAGTGCATCATAATCAAGGATTAATCTTGTATTAATCTTGAAAAATCCGAATTTGAATTTCAAGATCTAATCTTGCAATTTGAAATTTCAGAAGGATATTTAAGATCTAATATTGAAATTCGAATTTCAAAAGGATATTCAAGATCTAATCTTGAAATTCCTATATTCTAAATCCAATCTTGAAATTCGAAATTTAAAAAGGATATTCAAGATCTAATCTTGCAATTCCAATATTCAAGATCTAATCTTAAAATTCGAATTTCAAAAGGATATTCAAGATCTAATCTTGAAATTCGAAATTTGAAATTCAAAATGTGAAATTCAAATTTCGTAATCTTAATTTGGATTAAATTGATCTGATCAAATCATATCCATTTAATTAATCCAAATAATGAGCCAACAGATTTAATTTATCTTTATAAATTAAATTAATGCTAGTTATTTAATTTATCAAATAAATTAAATATTAAACTAACATACACAAATATTATTTACATAACATTGTGCAATTTTGAATTTCAACATATATATATTTAAAATTCGAATAAACCCTAGAAATAAAGCTTATGTTGGGCTGCTCTTGCGTACGACCCTGTAGGCCTATATAAAGTTGGCAGTGGGCTAATCTCACCATAAGCCCACAAGTCGCAAGCGGCCTCTAGTAAGACATTACGACTACCCAAATCATACGGGGATCGTTAATACGACGTAACCTTTTATGCAACCACATCACGTCCCTTTTATCACGAGATATCTCGGTCAATGATGAGGCATGGATGATGTCATCCTCCTATTCCTAATTATTACTTTCTCGATCCTTAGTAGTCTGATCAAAGAAAACAAAAACTCCTTTTCGTTATAGTATGGCCATATATTTCTCAGACTCACTCATCGAGGGATCCAGTAATATCTCTCGACTAATGTGAGGGATAAATCCCATCTTGATCACTCATATTCCTCCACATGAAAACCCTTAAGCCCAATTATAGCCTTTATCATCACCCGGTCGAAGGTGACTTTTGACTAGGTCAAAGCTTAGTGACTTTTATGCAGGAATCCATGATGATCTCAAGTCAAAGGGCATTGTGATGTGATCACATATGAGATAAGCTAATGACTTAATCCATGCAGCTTTCTCATAGCGGGTCGATCCAGCACCTTGTACTCTTACAAGTGCTCATGACTTTGACTCGTATCTTCATACCTTATCAAAGTCATACTGGTCTTACTTTATCTTTGTTCCCACATAGATAACCGACCAGGGACATTTAGGACAATATTCATAATTTGCCCATGGATGCAATTATAATAATAAACATGCAAAAGTTGTGATAATTAAATGGAGAAAATACATTAAAATAAATAATGTGTGAAGTATAATGATTGGCCCCTAGGGCACAATTTCCAACATCCTCCCACTTGCACTAGGTACAATCATTGATTTACCTAATTTCCATTATCCTAACATGACCCTTCATGTTTCACTTGTGCAAGCAGTTCGTTAAAAGGATCAGCAACATTGTCTTCTCCAGATACTTTGCATATTTTGATATCACCTCTATCATTAATTACTATGATAAGATGAAATCACCTGAGTATATGCTTGCATGTGCAATAGCACCATTATTTCTACAGAACAAATCTATTAGACCTGAGATGGTAGGGACCACCCCTAGTTCAGTAATGAACTATCTGATCCAAACGGCTTACTTGGTTGCATCTGATGCTACTATATACTCAGCTTCAGTTGCAGAATCAACTATTGTGCTCTGTTTAGAACTCTTCTAGCTTACTGTGTCACCATTCAACAAGAACACGAATCCTAACTGTGATTTAGAGTCATCTTAGTTAGTTTGGAATCTCGCATCTGTGTAACCAGTTACATTGAGTTTATCATCCAAACCACCGTATACCAATAATAAATCCTTAGTCCTTCTCAAGTACCTAAGGATATTCTTGACAACAGTCCAATGACCCTCACCTGGATTCTGCTGGTATCTACTAGTCATACTCAAGGCGAATGAGACATCCGGTCGAGTACATAACATGGCATATATAATGGATCCAATAGCCTAGGCATATGGAATCTTACTCATGCAATCTCTCTGATCCAGTGTTTTAGAACACATATCCTTTGAGAGAAGGATGCCATGAGATATGGGTATGTACCCTCTTTTCGAGTGTTGCATACTTAACCTATGCAGTATTTTATCTATATAAGTACTCTGACTTAAGCCTATAAGCCTCTTGGATCTATCTCTATAAATCCTGATCCCTAGAATGTAAGTGGCTTCACCCAAGTCTTTCATTGAAAAGGATTTTCTTAACCAAGACTTAACACTCTACAAGGTAGGAATGTCATTTCCAATAAGTAGGATGTCATCAACATAAAGCACCAGGAGTACAACTGTGCTCCCACTGACCTTCTTGTAAACACAAGGTTCATCCATGTTTTGAATGAAGCCAAACTCTTTGACTACTTCATCAAAACGATGATTCCAACTCCATAATGCCTGCTTCAATCCATAAATGAATTGTTGAAACTTGCATTCCTTACCAGAGTCCTCTGAACACACAAAATCTTCAGGCTGTGTCATGTACACATCCTCAAGTAGCTTTCCATTAAGGAAGGTCGTTTTGACGTTCATCTACCATATTTCATAATCATAATATGTTGCAATAGCAAGAAGGATTCTGATTGACTTGGCCATCGCTACTGGGGAAAAGGTTTCATCATAGTCAACACCATGAGTTTGTGTGAATCTTTTTTCAACTAGTCTTACCTTGAAGATACTGACTTTGCCATCCATGTTGATTTTCTCTTTAAAAACCCATTTGCACCCAATGGTTTTTTACACCTTCAGGTGGGTCAATTAAGGTCCATACCTGATTATCATACATGGATTGCATTTCAGACTTCATGGCATCTAGCCACTTGTCAGAGTTTAGTCCTTCTACGACCTCTTGATAGGTGGTTGGCTCATTGTGTTCAATGAGCAACACATGACTCCCATTAACCAGAAATCCATATCCCTGATGTGGTTGTCTGATCTATCAGACCTCTGTAGGCCTTGTGTTACTCGAAAAGGCTCAACAACATTTTGTGAGTCTTTTATGTCTTCCATCTGTGGTTCTGTAATGTCTTGAGATTCTCGAACTTCTTCGAGATGCAATTTGCTCCCACTGGTTCTTTTAGAGATGAACTATCTTTCTAGAAAGACACCGTTTTGAACAACAAACACTTTGTGTTCGGTGGGATTATAGACATAGTATCCCTTTGTTTCCTTGGGATACCCCACAAAAAGGCATTTGGAGGATTTGTTCGATAATTTATCAAAGGCCTGCTTTTTAACATAGACCATACATCCCCAAATCTTGAGAAAAGACAAGCTTCGTTTCTTCCCAGTCCATATCTCATATGGTGTCTTTTCAACTGCCTTAGATAGAACATGATTCATTGTGAACGCAGCTATTTCCAATGCATGGCCTTAAAAGGAAGGTGGAAGATCTGTTTACTCATCATAGATCGAACCATATCTAATAGATTTCGATTCCTCCTTTTAGAAACTCCATTCTATTGTGGTGTTCCTGGAGGAGTAAATTGTGAGATTATCTTAGAACCCCTAAGATGGTCAACAAACTATTGGCTCAAATATTCGCCTCCTCGATCAGTCAAAGGCCCTTAATTGTGCACTTCATTTTGGAATATTTTGAACATTTCAAAAGATTCAGATTTATGTTTCATTAGATAGACATAATTATATCTACTAAAATCATATATAAAAGTAATGAAGTACAAATAACCTCCTCTAGCAGGCGTATTTTGTGGCCCACATACATCTGTATGTATGAGGCCCAATAAATCAATGAACCTCTCACTATGCCCAGTAAAAGGTGCCTTAGTCATCTTTCTCAATAAACAAGATTCACATGTGTCGATTGATTGAAAATCAAATGAGCTAAAAAATCCATCTTAATGGAGTTTATAAATGTGTTTCTCATTTATATGGCCTAGATGACAATGCCATAGGTAGGTTGGATTTAAATCATTTGATTTAATCCTTTTGATAGTTATGTTATAGATATTTCCATTATTAGGATGTCCCACTAGGCAAAACTAATTCATAAGTGCCTATGGTTAAAGCATCAACTCTTGCTCTATTTCTAATGCGTAGGTCCACATCTCGTTTCTTCAATTTTCTACTATCCTTGAGACCCTGTACATGCATACAGATGTTACAACCACATGCAATATCTAGTACCCATGTAGAGGAAGTAGAAAAATGAATGTCTATAACATAAATACCAAAAGAGATAGCCCCGCTATCCTTCCTTTTTTTTCATATCTTCTGAGAAGAGTTTGCAATTCCTTTTTTAATGACCATATTCATTGCAGAAATAGAAGACTCCATCCTTTGGAGGCTTTGCCTTCTTAGGCGTGGACTTGGTTTCAGATTTGTTTGGTCTTTTGGTCTTACTAGTAAAGCCTTTTACCCTTTCCAATGCCCTTGCCTTTCCTTTTCATGCTTGAGAACAATTCTCAAGTTCCTAAACCAGTCAAGAAAGTTCATTCCATTGAGTTTGTCTTTCTGAAGGACCGATCGTAGTGATAGTGTAGCAGTATTACTATTCGACATGATTCTACAATGTTCATCTGAAGGACCTGATGTTGATGAAGAAGTTATTATTTCAAAAGGTTTTGAAAATGTAAACAAGGATAGTTCAACTGATTGCCAACCAGCACATGATTTTGAAAATGCTCAATAAGATGAACATCCTCAATCCCCACAACCAAGAGCTTGGAAATACATCTGCAATCACCGTATCAATCAAGTGATTGGAGAAGTGAATGAAAGTGTACAAACTAGAAAGAAATTTACAAACGAGGCTCAATTTTCAGCTTTTATTTCAAAAATAGAGCCTAAGAATGCTGAGAAGCTTTGACTGATAATGATTGGATTATAGCTATGGAAGAAGAGTTAAATCAATTTGAAAGAAACCAAGTTGAGACTTAGTACCTAGGCCCAGTGATCATTCGGTTGTTGGTTTAAAATGGGTATTTAAGAACAAACTTGATGAATCCGGAATCATTGTCAGGAACAAAGCCAGGCTAGTAACCAAAGGTTATAACCAAGAGGAAGTGATTGATTACGAAGAAACTTATGCTCTTGTGTTTGATTAGAAGCAATTCGTGTTTTACTAGCTTTTACTTGTTTAATGGATTTCAAATTGTTTCAAATGGATGTGAAAAGTGCTTTCCTAAATGGTTTTATTATGGAAGAAGTTTATGTTGAACAACCCCCTGGTTTTGAAGATACTTCTAAACCAAATCATGTTTACAAACTTAAGAAAGCATTTTATGGTTTAAAGCAAGCACCTAGAGCTTGGTATGAAAGGTTGAGTAATTTCTTAATCAAGAAAGGTTTTGTTAGAGGGAAAGTTGACACACCCTTACTTATTAAGCATTCAAAATATGATATGTTAGTTGTGCAAATATACGTGGATGATATTATGTTTTGTGCAACTAATAATGATCTTTACCAAGAGTTTGATAAGATTATGCAGGCGGAATTTGAGATGTCAATGATGGGAGAACTAAATTTCTTTCTTGGACTTCAAATCAAGTAAAGAAAGAATGGCATCTTCATTAGTCAAACCAATTATCTAAAGGAACTATTGAAGAAATTTGGAATGGATTAGTGCAAAAGTGCAGACACTTCAATGAGTTCAACAACACTCCTTGATGCAGATGTAAATGGCAAAGACTATAACATCAAGAGATACAGAGGAATGATCGGGTCATTGCTTTATCTCACATCAAGCAGGCCCGACATTCAATTCAGTGTTGGAATGTGTGCAAGGTATTAAGCAGCACCTAAGGAATCATATGCTAAAAATGTGAAGAGGATTTTGACCTTGGAATTTGGTATCCAAAAGGAGCAAATGAGCAATTGATTGCTTACTCAGATTCAGATCATGCTGGATACAAAACTGATCGAAAGAGCACAAGTAGTCAATGTCAATTCCTTGGAGGAGCTTCAGTGTCCTGGTTCAGCAAAAAGCAATCAATGGTGTCATTATCATCAACCGAAGCTGAATATATTGCTACTGCTAGTTGTTGTGCTCAAGTACTTTGGATGAAGCAGCAACTTCAAGATTTGAGAATGGTGTTTAAAGAAATTCCTATTTATTGTGACAACACCAATTGTTGGGATTAGGACGTACACACAGCGGAATTTAAAACTTTCTAATCCCTTTATGGATCTGTCAAATGTGTTTAGATTAAGGAGATAGAGTCGTACCTTTTGCGTTTTGAATCCAAAGCATTTCTTGTGTTTGGATCTCTTCAGGTTCCACGACCTTTTGCGTTCTTAATTCCGATTACAAGGATTCGACATTTCTTTGATCGTCTCCCTCTAGCGGTATCCATGCAAACATTTTCCAACAATTAGATTCGAATGGAATGCCTCTCTTGCTCATGGGTCCTAATATTTATAGAACTCATGGAGAACTTCTATAATCTGCTATTAATATTTAATTAATCTTTTTAAAATTTAAATACAGATCTCAAAAGATATTCAGGATTAATCTTTATTAATCTTGAAATTTGAATTTCAAAAGGATATTCAAGATTAATCTTTATTAACCTTAAAATTCGAAGTTTCAAAAGGATATTCAAGATTAATCTTATTAATCTTGAAATTTGAATTTCAAAAAGATATTCAAGATCAATCTATATTAATCTTGAATTTCAAAATTCAAAAGATATTCAAGATTAATCTTTATTAATCTTGAAATTCAAATTTTGCAATTCTGATTTGGATTAATCTGATTTGATCAAATCATATCCATTTAATTAATTAAAATAGTGAGTCAACGAATTTAATTTATCTTTATAAATTAAATTTGAATATTAATTTATCAAATATTGAATATTAATACTAGTTATTTAATTTATCAAATAAATTAAATACTAACATATAATATTATTGTCATTTCAAATTTATATATATAAAATTTGAATAAACCCTTGATTTTAAAGTTCATGTCAGGTTGTTCTTGCGTACGACCCTATAGGCGCATATGAAGTTGGCAGTTGGCTAAACTCAACATTAGCCTACAAGTCGTAAG